>JACJUY010003672.1:2976-33520 GCA_014220935.1 Platorchestia sp. MABIK | reverse complement strand
ATAACACGAAAATTAAATTTCAAATGCTACAAGCATTGGCACAAAAATGTTCACTGGATTCAAATGAGAAGGATCGTTGTACAATACCAGCGATAACATTTGCAAAACATCTGGGACAAAAACGTGAAAGACAGAACTGGGTCGTATAAAATGAAATAGTTTACAATAACACAAAAAATTAATTTCAAATGCTACTTGCATTGGCACAAAAAAGTTCACTGGATTCAAATGAGAAGGATCGTTGTACAATACGAGTCATAACATTTGCAACACTCCTGGGACAAAGCGGGAAAGTCCAAACAGCCTAAAAGAGTGTGGCCAAAGTATACACAAAGAGTGTAGGGGACGGCATATTGTCACACAATATTAACTAGAGCATTTTTAGGGAGTGAATAAGTTCTACATGCATATATACACACACACACATACATATATGTATATATCCATACACATAAATGCACATATACACACATAGGATCGAGCGTCATGTGTGAGAACATACATGTACTTAATATAAACAAGGTATATAATACATGTACTTAATACAGACGGTACAAGGTCTGTCGACTTTTTGCCATTTCGTTCAATCGTCAGTGCCACCGAGCAAAAAATATCAGTTCGATATAGCTGAAAGTTCATGATTAGAAGTACAGACTTGCTTTCAGTTACATTGCATTAGGAATGTTCATAATTAAAGATACTGACTTGCTTTCAGTTATATTGCATTAGGAGTGTTCATGATTAAAGATTCTGACTTGCTTTCAGTTATATTGCATTAAGAATGTTCATGATAAAAGATTCTGACTTGCTTTCAGTTACATTGCGCTAGGTATGAGCGAAATCAACAATAAATTATGTAATCAAACGTTAAAGCCCAGAGTAGTATTTTTGGAATACAATATTCATACTTGCAGTGTAAATACATGTGTACTGCAAATATCCTAACGTACTCTGAATTTCGTATTTTTGTATTTGTTCCCTTGCTTCCGAAATTTGTCAAAGCTCGGTCGATGCAATTGAGTGTTGGAAGCAAGTTGCAAATTTTGTCTTCATATTTTTCTTTCGTGACTTTGCCTATGATATTTATTATGAGTCACAATTGCTAAAAAACTAAGGCAGAATAACATGTACAACACCACCTTAGAGTTTCGTCTGCTGGAACACCACCTTAGAGTTCCGTCTGCTGGAACACCACCTGAGAGTTCCGTCTGCTGGAACACCACCTGAGAGTTCCGTCTGCTGGAACACCACCTGAGAGTTCCGTCTGCTGGAACACCACCTGAGAGTTCCGTCTGCTGGAACACCACGATTAGTCGCGTCCGCTGGAACGCCGCCTGAGAGTTCCTATCGTCAGTGGTGCGGCGACCGCGCAGGCTGCAGCAGGACTTGAGTCACGCCGACGCCAGGCTACAGTGCTGAAACTCTGGCTGTTCCTTGTTGAGAAATTGAATTTCCAGCTTTGGTGTCAGCAATTTCCTTTCTGCCAATGTTCACAAGAGAATCATCGATGATGTTCTTAATTTGAAAATTGTGTTTCCAGCTTCGGATTTGGTATTTCGTTCCTTCTAATATTCACAGGAACAGCAGCGATAATGTCCCTAATTTGAAAATTGTGTTTCCAGCTTCGGTGTTTGATAATTTCGGTACTGCCAATGTTCACAGGAGCAGTATCGATAATGTCCCTATCATGAAAATTGTGTTTCCAGCTTCGGTCGTTGGTTATTTCACAGCTGTCAATATTCTCAGGTGCCTAACTGTTGTTATTCACAGTTGCGAAATTTAAATTTGAGCTTCAGTGGTCTTGATGCTTTTTATGACCTCCATCCATAATATGTGACTTGACTTTCTCACGGAAAAAGTAATCAAATGTTCTTGTGGAATATCAATGGTGTTTTTTTCTGGTGTGACTGTCTGGGAATGTTTTTAGAAAAACGAGTTTTCCCAAACAACAATGAGTTTGTCAAACATGGACTATAAAATGTTCAAACATTAGCTGAAAATACATTTTCCGAAAGATTTGTCTAAATCAGTCCTAGTTCCAGTAAGTGAACAAAACCATCGCATTTGTACATCACGTTCAAAAGGGAACAAAATTTTCAGTGTTGATTTGAACCAATTGAGCATTAAAATCCGAGGTCTGTTGATGATGATGCAAAAGAATAAGGTCGATAAATGACTGCATAAGAACGGTCCTGCAAAGATTTCATTTTTTGACTCCACCAGTTGAAATACGTGCCTGTGTTTCAAACTCTACGTGTGTGTGACGAGAAAACACAAGACGGTTGTCAAGTTAGACACTTCGTCATCGAAAACTTATTTTCATTACGAAGAAAAAGACAACTTTCCCTAATGTACAGTTTGTAAGCCCTGCGTACTTCAAGAATTGTTTCAAATTACCTTTTTTTATGATAGAACTTTTCATGTGCGATGCACCAACGTAGTTTAAAACGCTAAAGCACAACCGATGAAAAACAGTGATAAAAAACGAAATAAGGCTTAAGAAATGAGCTGCAGTGTGAAACGTTACTGAGAAGCATTTGATATTGAGTGGGAAACTAGCACAAAGACAACTGATATCCTACTAATTTCTGCATTTATTTGAGCCTAGTCTCTCTTCACGACCCAGGCTGTGTCTGGTGGCGGTCGTGTTTAGCGTCACACGCACAAGAAAAAATATGTCGCCTCGCATGAACCATCTGCGGATATTGGATTATTGCGTGTCTGCCGTCAATTTTCTTCCGCGCTGCGTAACACTTACTCAACAGCATGTCCCACAAAAATCCGAATAGACTATTTATTTTCCCGTATCAGTAAAACCATCATATGAAAACCATAAGCCTTTAATTTCTAGAAAAATTATCTTTCAAAAAACCTTTAGAAAAGGTATTACTGATTATGATGGTATTACTGATTCGGAAATAAACACTCGGTTCGGGTTTTTGTGGGACATACTATATTTGTTGCGCTACGTCTTGCCTGGAGCAGCACAGTGTAAGTATAGCGCTGGAAATTACAGTTATTCGATCCTGTTCACATGATCGAAAATCGCTTTCTATATATTGCTCCTCGGGTGGAATCGTTTCTAACCAGTAAATTGCAGAACTAAAGTGAAAGTTGTTCCTTTTGGCTGGTTATCAAACATGACCGAAGCGAAATTCATTCCGAGAGAAAAATAAGAAAACACTTTATTTTTTGCAGACTTCGCAAAGCAAAAGGTCTGAGTCCATTACATGACTAAAAGTTTATTTTTAATTTTTTAAATACCTTAGAAAGGAAAAGGTCTTATATAGTCCATTATTCAACTGAAAGGCGAGTCGGGAACACGACTCAACAGAGGAAGTGTTCGAAGACCATCGCAGGTTTTCACTTTGTCGGGGACTGGTTATACTCTTAATTTTGTAGCTTGAAATTTTCAATATAGCTTAAAATTTTAATGCTGGAACTTTGTAGCTTGATTGAGAAAAGCAATGGATGAAAACTTGGAAATTCGTTTTTCCCTTGAAAACTCAGTAGAATATATTCAATATTTCACCATGATAACCTTGAAGTTTTATTTTCAAGTCTTACTTAGTTAGTTCATTGTTTGGTTTTCATATAATTAATTTTGGATCACAAAGCATGTATGGTAATTTTTAGATCTATTGTAGTCTTAGTTCGAAACTAATTGCTGCTGTTTTTTCACTTAACAAAAAAAATTGTCCCGTTTCTGAATTTCAACACTGAAAAATGATCAAAAAATCGTTCCTCAAGGTTACTTTGAAATTTTCTTTTAATTAAATCCTCAAAGGAATAATTGCTTTGGGCCATCTGATTGATCTTTCTTCTTTCAAGTGGAGCAAATTTTTAATAATCAGATTTCAGCGCACGTTCGTTTGTAGGTTCATCCGTGTGGGTGAACCATCGTTCAATTTTCATCAAAATTTTTCATTTTGTATCCAAATTTTTTATACTGTCAGGGCTTATTGGAGACTTGACACCGGTGGTTACTACATCGGGAAAGTGACAGCGCTTGCAGTACAGAATTCGAATAAAATATTCAAGATTTTCCCTGAAAATTATGCTTTGGTATTTGGACACTGCTTCATCTGATTTAAATTTTCCATAACTCTCACAATTATCTCACAAAGTGGTTCAAAGCTGAAAATATCTTCAAACTCTGCTTTGACTCTATAGTCAAAAAAAGGGATTGATTGAGGCATGTGAAAACGGTGTGAAATTTTGGGAAGAAGTAATTAAAGGAAAAATTTGTTGATCGAAGATCACAATTTGTATAAGTACTCATTTGAATTCACCTACCCACTGAATTAAAATACAAGTATTTCTAATGCCGCTACACGGTAAATGTTCAAAGTCATAAAATTACTCTTACACGCAGGTATGTATTTGGCTTCTACAGCAAGAAAGTATGTAGCTATACAAGGGAAGATGCCATCACTACAGACCACTACGAGCCACCTTGCACAAACAAACACAGCCGAAGTGGTCGCGGTGTCAGGTGGAAACCGACTTCTACTTAGCGTTAATAGTCTTTTTATTACCTTATAATAACCCTCCTTGAATTTATATATTCGTTTGGTGTCCGCTTCTTTAGTCTCTCTGTGACGCTCATAAGGATGCTTAAAATGACCGTATCAGTGAAATGAGTTTCACCAGTGCACAAGTACACGAATATTTTAATCGCGGATGCTATTAGGATGGATATATTTGTTTGTCATCCACATCTGGAGGATTTATTCAAGGAAACTATTAAATCCTGTCATTATTGACGGGCCGTGCATATTAGTCTTTGGTATGTACTTACTCCTGCTTTTAAAATATATTTAGAACAAACCTCAAATAAATCAGATTCTCAAAAGAACTATTGCTCATTGCGATGAACCAAACACGATGGCAATGCTCAAGATTTTTATCTTGGAATTCTCATGCATTATTTTCTGACCTACAGTAAGTGATACGTAGCCACAGTTTCAAATAGTGTGAAAAATCAGTTTTGAGCTCAATCATTCAAGGAAGCATATTTCTCCACAACTTCTGGTTATCAATGCGCTCAAAGATCGCGCCAAGATTTGAACGTCTTTCACACGTAACTACTTCTATTCGAAAGTTTCCGACGCATGTTTCTGGAAGTTTTCATTCCTTTATATCAAGGAGCGTGCTTCGGACTTTCTTACAAATCCTTGTTTTTACCCGAAGACCGTCAATGCATTTAATACGACGCTGAAAAGTTTCTCAGAACTGAAAACATTTTCCTAGTAATTATAATTTCCTTTACATTCAAAAAACATACTTCATACTTTCTTACAGGCAGCAGACCATCAGATTGCCAATGCGTTTAAAACGAGGCAGTAAAGTTAATCAGTACCGAAAGGATTTTTTTCAGCAGTTGTAATTTCTTTTACATTCGAAGAACGTAATTCGTACTACCATACAAGTCCTTGTTTTTGACCCGCAGATTGTGAATGCATTTAATACGACGCTGCAAGTAACTGAGCATCATTGATGTATGTGGTGCACTGAGTGCCCTGTACATAGAAGGCTACAGGTGCAAGTCCTTCCTTTCACCCGCACGTACCTGCGTTGCAACTCTGCCACACCTCAGGCGCGAGTTATTAGGGCATGCGAAATGATGCCTCGTTGCTGCAAACATGTTGTTGTGTGGGCTGTTTACTTTGTAAACTGCACGTAACGAGTGCTGCGTCGAAACGATCCGTTTAATTTTAAATGCGAGATAAAAATTTGGTCTAAAGTGAAGCACTTCGTTTTTAATATTATGAGTTCCGTCGATATTTTAAAGATAGCATGCGCTTAATGTTGCGTGCCTTTCATCTCAGAAAAGGAGGAAACGTTGCATGCTCACGTGAAATTCTGGTTTGTTCCCATCTGAGATGAGAAAACCGCAGATGGTCAACGTAAAGAAAATTCTCCAGCACATCGTTATTTTTTTCTCTTCGTGTGCATTCGTTCGCTCTCGAGAGCACTTTTTTACTAATTAGCTGCCTGTCGCAGACTTCTGTATTTTTATCAAGTTCGTTGCCATCGCACTAATTGAGACAACATTTATATACTGAAGTTTTTGAACGTAATTTAGAGGAACGTATTTAGTGCAACACGCAATTTCAAGGAATGTTTTCAGAGAAATACGCAATTTCAAGGAATGTATTAAGTGAAATACGCCATTTCAAAGAATGCATTTAGAGAAATACACAATTTAAAGGAATGTATTCAGTGCAATACGCCATTTCAAGGAATGTATTCAGAGAAATACACAATTTCAAGGAATGTATTCAGTGAAATACGCAATTTCAAGGAATGTATTCAGAGAAATACGCCATTTCACGGATTGTATTCAGAGAAATACGCAATTTCAAGGAATGTATTCAGTGCAGTACGCAGTTTCAAGGAATGTGTTCAGTGCAATACGCAATTTCAAGGAATGTATTCAGTGCAGTACGCAGTTTCAAGGAATGTGTTCAGTGCATTACGCTATTTCAAGGAATGTGTTCAGTGCAATATGCAATTTCAAGGAATGTGTTCAGTGCAATACGCAGTTTCAAAAAATGCATTCAGTGCAATGCACAATTTCAAGGAATGTAGGAATGTATTCAGTGCAATACGCAATTTTTGGTGACGAAAAAGTCGCCATTTTTTGAACTTTTTTCGGGTGATTCATCTGATGGGCAGAGTTTTGTTTCGAGAATAATATATCTTCAATTGGTATCGTGAAATTTTTCTTGACATGATGCACTTATTACTTGAAGAACAAATCACGTCGCCTGAACATTTTGTGCTTGCTCTATATGTTAATTTCATTCTGTAATTAAAAACAGGTAAATTTTAACTACTTTTCAACTCCACGTATTTTTGAAGACTTCACACGATTTTTTCTTTACTAAGCATTGCAGCTTACGACAATTTATAACATAGAAATTAATCTCTATTTCTTAAAGTTTGTATACCAAAAGAAGTACACGGAGACATGTGAAAAGCTAGTTTCCCAGAGCAATTGAACAGAGTAGAACACGTCGCACCTCGCATGACGAAATAGATAATAATATAAATAAATTAAAAGTGTTGGTTGAAAACTTATAAATATCAGTAAAATTTACTGATTGAGTTCTTACGGTAATTCACCATGAGTATTAGCGATGACGATTCATTAAAAATATAGAATGATTGCAAAAATAGATTGATTGAAAAATAGAACGTTTAAAAAATTACATTGATTAAAAAAATAGGTCGGTTGAAAAAATAGAATGATTGACAAAATAGAACGATTAAAAAATAGAATGATCAAAAAAATGGATCGGTTGAAAAAATAGAATGATTGACAAAATAGAACGATTTAAAATACAGAATGGTTAAAAAATAATCCATCATTTTTTTTTGGCTGTCGTGAAAGTTCAGAGGAAGAGAACAGCCACGTCCTAACAAGAGAAGAAGGGGAGCTGAGGGACACAATGGAGCGTTACGTTGTGACGTAACTCAATGGAGCGTTACGTCGGTAACGGACCGCAGCGTTACATAATGCACTGCTGCATCGTGACGTCATTTACGTTGCATGCTGAATTTCCTCTGTAAAAATCGCGGTAGAGAAACCGGTGCAGAAAAAGGCGTCTCGATGAAAGTATAATTTTTCGTATTTTATATAATGACATATACGGGATGGCAAGCATTTTGAAAAATTCTTTCGGCTTCAACACGCTGACCACAATTGGTTAAACTGAAGCTCAATATTCAACTCAAATTTAAGGTCAATAATATTATTGTTGTTCACAATTTTAAAAATGGCAAACATTAAGTGGATCGTACCCCCATGTAGCTTCAATTTAGTATTTATAAAAATTGAATTTGCGACTACTGGTCAGTCAGCAGCATTATGAAAATCTGCTCCGTGGCCACCGGTGGGGCACGTTGCGGTCAAAGTGTTAAGTAAAACTTTAAAGTATTGCAAGAATATTAGCGTTAATATCAAATACTCGGAAAGCAACATCGATAAGCTAATGCTGGTCTTAAAAATAATTTGGGTTGGGCAAATGAACGTTTAAATTAATAGGAGTTTTGAGAAGCATTGAAATATACGAGAAAATTTTTCGCCAGATCATCTAAGCTTTTTATGTATTTGAATGAAGGATCCAACTGTGTAAAGAAGGCATTTGTTGACATATGCATTTGTTGAAATCAAACAACGTTAGGGTGATGCGTGTTATCATACTAACGTTTGTTTTTTTATCTTTCAGAATATTAGTTTTGCTCCGCAGGATCCAATCTGCTTTTGATTAATAACAGTTGCTTAAAATCGATTAAAATCTTAAATTACAACCTTGCGGCACTTGTTTGCAAGTCTGAGAAATAGAAAAATTGATCCGTAGCTCGGGTCTATACATTTTTGATCAGCACTTCGACGGCGACAGCTTCTTGGTTCTCAGAAAATAGAAAAAATTTCTGATATTTATTGTTTCTCAAAAAATTGTTCGTTCTCAGAAAACTGTTGGTTCTCAACAAATTATTGATTTTCAGAAAATTTTCATTTCGCAGAAAAGAGTTGAATCTCAGATAATTGTGAGATCTCAGAAGATTATTAGCTCATAGAAAGTTGTGGGATCTCAAAAAAGGAGCTGAAAATGGAAGGCGGCAGCAAAGCGATGGTGTCTTACCAGCCCGGTTGGTTCAACACCGTGATTGCTGGTCTGCTGCCATACCTCATCTGGGTGCCGTACCAGGTAAATGTGATCCAAGTTAGGCCTACATTAGGATGAAACTGTCGCCAGGTTAGGTTGAAATTTTCGTCATGTTAGGATAAAACTAGGAAAAAATAGTTGATCAGTTAAGATAAAATTAGGTAAAATTTTCTCCAAGTTAACATGAAATTAGAATTAAATTGTCGCCAAGTTAGGATTGAATAATAATAAAATTGTCACCAAATTAGGATAAAATTTAAATAAAAATGTCGCCAACTTAGGATAAAATGAAGAACCGTCTGTGAGGCAATAATTATTGTAAGGAGCCCTATATGCTTTCACTAGTTCTCCTTCACTGCATCAACAATTGTTGCGCACACCTGCACACTTTCAAGTCATAATACGTGATAGGTCATATTCAACTCCTGTTTTTCAGAATTCTCTCTCCCATTGAAAGAAAAGTAAATTGTAAATCGGGGTAGATTAGGCTGCAAATTCTAGGTATTTTTCAAGTCTAAGTCTTTTCTGAGTAAATGGTTTTTAAGTCTTTTCTAAGTTATTACTGTTAACAGTCTTCGAAGAACATTGTTTTAATTTTGAGCAATACCATGAGGCTTTCATTTTGAATGAAAATTGACATAGGAGCTGACGATGAAACAAATACATGTAATTTAACTGTGTTGTTCTTGCATTGAGCTGTTTTCTTTCTAGAGAATGGCTTAACACTCTGACCACAATTGGCTAAAGTGGAATTTAATATTTAACTCAAATTTAAAGTCAATTGTAGAATGCATTTTTAAAAGTAGCAAGCATTAACTGGATCGTGTCTTCATATACCTTTAATTAAGTATTTAAGAAAATTGAGTGTATGACTACGGGTTGGTCTGAAGCATTATGAGAATCCCCTCCGTGACCATCGGTGGCGCGAGTTGCGGTCAAAGTGTTGAGTATCTCAATTTATGTAAGAAACAGCTTCTCTGTTGATTACAGAAAACAAGCAGAATAGGTTATGAGTCTAACCTTTTTAATAAAAGAATTTGCCTTTAACTCTCTCCTCTTAAGATATGAAGCCCAGTGGCCTTTGCACGACGCGAGTGAGAGCGTGGAGCAGTCGGATCTTTTCCAGATCAGCCTCGCCACTAATGAAACACATGAGTTCACCCACTTCGAAATAATACACCTATTAACTTCAAATTACTCTCAGACGAATGAATGTTTTAATCTTTCGTTTTAAGTACAATTGAAGTTGATAGGTGCATTATTTCGAAAGTGACAAGTGGGTGAACTTATGTGTTGCATTAGTGGCGAAGATTATCTGGAAAAGATCCGAGCAATCGATAAAAATGTATTTTTTGTAGTATGTTTTACATTGTAGAAATACTTAATGAATATTCTATGTTGTTTGAACAGGTGTACCTCTCCTTGAATGATGGCGGCTGGCGAAACTTCGCGAAGCAAATGACGTTCAGTTCCGCTTCGGGGGTGAGTGGTTTCTCAACTTCTAATTTTTCAAAAAAGAAGGGACATTTTGCTTAGTAAGTAGCTTCAATAGAAACTTGAGGGCAAAAATTAGAAAGTATCTTCAATAAAAATCTGAGGGCAATAACCAAGGAGTTAAAATTGTTAAAATTGCGTGTGGTCAATACTAAAATGAATGTTTTTATTAATACTGGTAACAGTCTTCGAAAAACTTTGTTTTAATTTTGTGCAATACCACAAGCCTTTCAATTTGAATGAAAATTCACATTGGAGTTTGGGATAGAACAAATGCATGTAATTCAACTGTGCTGTCGGTACATTGCACTATTTTCTATAAATGTTTTTTCTATTTTCTATGGTTATAAATCTGCGAATGTAAACAGATTTGCAGTTGGTGCTGCGCCAAGACCCGAAACGTTTGTGTTTGTATTGATGCATAAAATTTAACAATGTGGACTTTTTTCAGTGTTGCCCGTAGCTTTTTTTTTCTATTTAGAATTGTGATAATCAATTGCTTTGAGGGAGTAGGGTGAGAAAACTGCTGCAGTCTGTTCCATTATATTCAGCTAGTCTAAAAATATCAAGAATTGCATTTCACTCATGTTTGTGGCTAACTCAGCTCGTGAAATTAGTGAAATTAGTTGAGGTGATTGTTAATAACGAAGTAGGGGATCAAGAAGTTTTTTTCATTTTATTAAACAGAATCAATATCTATTATGTGATAGATGGAAATTTCTTTAACTATGAAATGGTGTTTACTACGGAGTTTTTAGCCACCTTAGCAGACGAGAGATGTTCTTAATTCTTTTTACCTTCGCGAAACATATATGATGCACTTCAAACAAACGCATAAGAGATGATTTCAACTTACTAAAACATCGATCTGTTGATATTTTACATCTATTACGTCCCTCTAGCTGATCTTTTAATTCAAAAGATTAATAGATTTAATTTTATTTACAATTTAAAGTTTTAAAATCCGTGAATTTCACCAAATGCACGAAGAAAAAGTATAAATAGTTCGGGTTCAGGAAAATTATATTGAAAGAGAAACGGTTTAATTTATTCAACATTTGGAGCTGCACAGGCCAGTTATGTTGAGCAAAAATCGGCCGGTGAGCAGTGAAGGTGACTGCAGGTGACACGCTAAACTAGTCGGGCTTGACTTCGGGGTGCATGCACCGGTTCGAAACTAGTCCGACAACATCGTATCAACTCTTACGGTAGAGAGTGTACGATTTGACTTGTACTCCAAATCATTAGAGAAAAATGAATTGCTGAGGCATGTGTTTAACCTATTTTTCAGAGAGTGAAATTTTGCGTTGGGCGTGAGAGAGACGAAAAGCGTGACAATTTGAAGTATAACTCATTTTTTAAGATCACGAACTTATTACGTAACTGCATCATTGAAGCTCTAAAGGTTTTTGGAAAACCTAAGATAATTTTTTGTAAATTTATTTTGAATCACGGAAATTCTGAGTTTTTAGAAATTACGCTCTTTTTGTAAATTATCATAAATAACTATAGTAGTATAGTAATCGCCTACTATTCTACCTGTTCGTAGCTTGATTGGTAAAGACTAAAAAACAATTGTTTTCTTCTCTGTTTCTCGTTTATATAAATACATTACTATAATACTAATACTATACTCACGATTGTGTGAAGGAATTTTTTTGGCTTTTCCGAGCAAGATTCATTTTTATCGTTTCATTTCACCGTCCCATTTCACCCGTGTATTTCTATTTCATAATATAGTTTTTGATCGCATTGATTTTACTGGTGAAATTTTACTAAGATACATATATAATCTGGAACCGCTAAGCGTAAGTACCAGAGCTTGACGAATCAAATTTTCTCCTCCATGTATTTAAGTGTTGCAAAAAAGCTTTGGTAGACGAACTTTGGGCTGGTTCCTGCCAAGAAAGTGGCTTATAATCAAATTTCTGCGCCTAGGCTACACTTAGAATCGACCGGCTCCATTTGACCACCTGTTGATGGACAACTTTTTTCGGATAGCTGCTCAGCCTGTCGAACTTTTGTGTAATTTGAATATGCTTAACTCACTCACGATATTATTCGATGTGTTCACTCACTCACTGACTCTCGTTTTGAAAAAGGCCTGCCGAAGTCATGAGAAGGAGCGGAATGAAAATAGCTTTAGAAACATCAATCCATTTAATCCCCATTTTAATTCATTAATGAGAAGTGTGAGGACATTGAGTGTAGTGAAGAAGTCATGACATGCAATGTGTGTCATGGTGACATTTCACTGTGCTTTTTTGATTGGCTCGATTGTCTTAGAGAATTTTGGAAAATTTATTCATTCTGTTTTGAAATTTTCAAGTCAACTATGGTCGGTAAAGCAAGATTCCAATTACAATTTTATTCAATTTCCAACGTTGGAAATCCGCATAGGTTTTTCTGAAAACTTTCTTGTAGACCTCGGTTTGTAAGTTATCGTAGCATTGAGGAATTGGGGTCTAATTATAAATACCAAAATTACAGACTTTGTGTTTAGGATTTTTGGTAGAGATGCCCCTTTTTCCTTATTTTTAATTCAGCTGAGCCCACTTGTTGCAGTGGTTGCACTGTCATTGATTTTTAAATATTTTTCACCTCATTTTAAAGCTTAAAAATAACAAGGGTAAACAGTCTGAGTTTAAAGTTTGGTTGATAATCCATTTGAATGAGAAAACTCCGAGAACACCTAATAAAAAAGAACAAAAGCGTAAAGATGTTTACCCTCACTATCATCACGAAGTCGACTAAGCAAGAATTGAACAGGAGACGAGTTGACCTGACCAAGACTAGATCATCAGTTCGTGAGCTTTATTCGACCGAGACACTCCAGATTCGAAAGAGCGTCCAAATTTATTTCATTTATACAGATATTTTATTTATCCATGCAATATTAATTGTTTTTCATTTATTTATTGATATTTACATCATTTATTGATTGATGCCTTGTTAATAGATGTATGCATATATTGTTTATAAATTAAGCGGCCGAACTACAGTTTCATTCTTGAGGTATCTTAACAGCTTTCTAATTCTCGTTTTCAGAGATGAAAGAACTATTCTACATCCACAGAGTGACCTCCCCCTTTCCCCTCCCCCCCCCCCACAAAAAAAAATGTACCCTCTCACTAACTGCTCAGCACTCGTGTGCGTTTATGTTGAGCTAAATGCTTACTGACGTACATAAGTGTTAGTTTGATGGGTTCAATCAACCAAAATGACATCAAATTGAAGACATTGAATGTCACAAACGGAAACTTTGTTGCATCTGAAACCAATTAGAAAAATACATGAGGAAACGTCTGAGCACATTTCATTGCGAAACATATATCATATTTCATATATATATATGAAGATCAATCCATTAGAGTTGTATGATTGTTGCAGTAAAAAGCACGAACTGAATTTTGTCACAATGTTATTTACTCGTGCAATGACCACGCCTAATGCAGGTTCAGGTTCAGGCTTAAACGAAATTGGTTTCTTTGCTCTCAAGTGATGCACAGGCAGGACTGCATGGCAATCATGTATACCATACCTAATTGTACCCTTGGTGTGTTTATACATTTTGTTTGGAGTCCGTGTCTTCCGTATCTCTGTGACGCTCACAAGGACGCTCAATGACCGTATCTGTGATACGAGTTTCACCAGTGCACAAGCACTAGAATATTTTAATCGCGGGTACTATTAGGATGGATATTTTTGTTTGTCATCCACATCTGGAAAATTGATTGAAGCAAAATATTAAATCCCGTCTTTTCTGACGGGCGGCTGTGTACACTAGCATTTCAAAATACTGTGTAGTTTATGATCCACAACTGACGGATAAATCTGAGCAACTTTTCATGGTCACGCACGAGCAAACTCTCGCACGGAAAGTGACGAGAAGAATGTGCTGAAATTCTACCAAATTCTATTCGTGCTCATGTTTTGCTATATTTCTGTAGTTAGAATGACTTGTGCTGTTGTCCAAAATATATTCCAAAAGTTTTGTGATTTTGCTGACATTTAGACGAAAGACAGGGCACAATTTTTCACCCCCAAATAACTATGATAATCTTTGAATAATTTAATTTTTATCTGAAATGAATAATTTTTGATCAGAAATTCTTTGTAAGTTTTGAAAGTAACACAGTTCAACTGAAATTTTACCTCCTTTATCTCACTGTTGGATCATTTCTGATCTGTTACGTAATCAGGCCGTCTTTCGTGCGAGCGACCACAAATGAACCATTTAGTTCGCTTAAGGTCTTCATTTACGAGAAAGACGCATCAGTTTTTCATCATCAGTTTTTAAAATGTTTCAAAATATAATTGGTTTTCAAAACCTCTTAAAACATCACTGGTTTTTAAAATGTCATTGATTTTTTACAAAATTTTCAAAATGCCAACCTCATGGGAGCGAAAGTTCAGATATCCTGTATAAATAAATGCTGGAATAAATCCGGATTAATCCTCGTTACTCGAGACAGCTGGTGAAGGTGAGCAGCGATAGCTTTAGAAAAATGCGACTAGAGTTCGTCGGGCGCAACTGGCTGTGAGAGTGAAAGGAGTCCTGCAGGACTGGAAAGATCAAAGGGCTTTGCAACAGGGGAGCGCTAGCAACTGGTGTCGAGAGTGTATCAGAAAATTAATTAACTATGCATTTCTATTCAGAATAATGCATAAAAATAAATACATAAAGCTGCAGTACAGAAAGGCTTAGGAAATTATGTCATTTGTTGAACGAGAATGGCTTAGAAAATCGAGTCATTCAAGGAAACAGGATAGCTTAGAAAGTTTTGTCATCTAATGAAACAAAAAGGCATTGGAGAATTAGGGCATCCAATGAAACCGATTACCTTCAGAATTGTTATCCAATAAATCAAAACGGCTTTGGAAATGGTGTCATCCACCGAAACAGGAAGGCTAAGGAAAATGAGTCATCCATTGAGACAGAATGGCTTGGAAAATGGTGTCATCTTATGAAACAGATAGGCTTAGAAATTCGTGTCTTCCAGTGAGACAGAATAACTAAAAAATCATGTCATTCAACGAAACGAATATTTTTTAGAAATGTTATCCAAAGAAACAAAATGGCTTAGGAATTGGGTCCTCAACTGAAACGGAAAACTTAGGAAATCGTGTCATCTAATGAAACAGAAAGGCATAGAAAATTACGTCATTCAATAAAACAAAAAGGCTTTGGAAATGGTGTCATCCAATGGAACAGAACGGCAATGAAAATTGTGTCATTTAATGAAATAATGCTAAGCCATTAAATTCATAATAATGAAGCCCTATTCCACAAAATTAGTAGAGTAACAAAACCAACAAAGTATGCTGCCGACCAGCAGAACTGGGCGAAGGTTAGACTGGTCTTGTGTCATTTTCATGCATGATTTTTTTCATGTTTTAGGGTTAGAGTAAAGGACATGACGTAGCAGTGACTTGTGGGAAGTGGAAAAGATTTCTCGAAGATTGTTAGCTGAAAATTGTGAAATTTATTCAGTTGAATACCGAATGGGATGAAGCTAGCAAACTCAGTTCAATTGACATCGAGCTTTTTATCTTCAAAGGTTTGAATTATATTTGTATTTTTATCTATGGTTTGAGTACGAGAAGAATTTGACACACTGCACGTATCTTAAGTTGAGCATCAAGGGCTTATACCCACAGCAACGACAACCCGAAATTAAAAATAAGGTTTCCCGCGATAAATGTAGTGTAACTCCTATTCATAAGACATGTTTTCATTATCAAATTGTGTTTCTCCTTCATGTTGCATTGAATAGTGAAGCAAGATTTAATTTCATCTAACGCTGAAATGACAGAAAAATTGTTTTTTTTTGTTTTGAAATTGCGTCATGGTGAAAACGAGTCACTAATGGCAATCGTGAATGATCAGATTCCTGAAACGCAATCAGAATGATAACGTCATGGACGTGAATGATCAGAATGGTACGAAATGAAAGCGTTATGATAGTAGGAAAAAAACGTTCATTTCTAAAAATGTTGATACTTGAAATGTATTAGAAACGTATTTGAAAAATTCCCTAAAATAAAGGTCCGTAATTGATAGGCAAACCATACGAGGTGTACAATAGCCGTGTAAGGGTTAATTATGTCATTGAGAGAAACAATCAAAATATATTCTCTTGGATATTTTATCCATGGAAAGATGAGTGAAAGCATGTAAATACCTTAAAGACTACTAGATGTTGCCTCGGTAAATGATGAAGCGAGCGAATGATCGATGAATAATGAAAGTCTCTTTTGTTGCTTGCAAACAGGTAACTCTTGCTCATATGTATTAGCTTTTAAAATAAGAACCGTCTTAACATTTAATTTTTGATAAACAAGGTTCTAAAACTCAACATTTCAATTTTTTAGGACCTTGAAAATCTTTCGATAATTGAAGATTGGACTCTAAGTGCGTTTCACTGTCAGAATGAAAAATCCTGAAAATTGTTTACGTTATAAAGATAACAATTTGCTATCTATACTGATAAAATGTTTAGTGTGGACCCCTCGCGCGTTGTAATCAAAGAACAAGGAGGAACAAATGTTAATTAAAATTCACCATTTAAAGCGTTGGATATGAAAATTTTCGCCATCTTTCATTTTAAAGAAGCAAGGTGTAAAAATTGTTAACTGTCATCCGTTACCCATCAACAGGGAGTAAAAATACTAAACATCATCCATTATCCATCAGCAGTGTGCATAAATATGTTAACCATCATCCATTATAAAAACCCCTAGCTATCATCTAAAATAAAACCCCTTGCTCTCATTCAAAATTAAATATTAACCAACATTTAAAGTAGAAATATTACCCATCATCTATTACTATCAGCTGGAATGAAAACTGTCTTCACCAGCATCCATTATAAAAGCCCCTAACCATCATCCAAAGTACCAACACTGCCATCATTCGTGTTGGCATGGATAAGAAATATGTTAGCTCCCATCCATTACAAAACAGAAGTGTCACATCCATCGTCCAAAATATTAACCACCATCCATTATGAAAACCCTTAACCACAATCCATTATAAAAACTCTCAAACCCTAACCATAATCCAAATTAAAAACATTACCCATCATCTAAAATAAATACATTAACTAACATCCAAAGTACAAATACTACCCATCATCCATTACCCATCAGCAGGAATCAAACAAATCTTAACCACCATTCATTATAAAAACTCCTAACCATCATCTAAAGTAAAAACACATAACCATCATCGAAAATACAAACACTACCCATCACCCAAAATAAAATCCCTCCCCAACATCCAAAGCACAAACACAACCAATTATCATATAAAGTGCAAAGACTAACCAGCATCCAAAGTACATACAGACACTACCCATTATTCGTGTTGGCGTGGATTCAAAATATGTTAACCCCCTTCCATTATAAAAAATAACACCAACCATCGCTCGCTATTGGCAGAGATCAAAAATATGTAAGCGACCATTCATTATAAAACCTATAACCATCATCCTAAGTAAGAACACTATCCATCATTTGCTATTGGCAGAGATCCAAAATATGTGAACCACCATCCATTACAAAACCCGTAGAAAAAGCGCAACAAAAGGAAATTTAAGGTATTCCCCCGCCCACTTTCCCTTTAGTGTGCCAAAGTGCAACGCTACCCATGATCCGTGTGGTCAAGGGTAAAAAATATGTTATATATGTTAAAAAATATGTTATAATGGTTCAAAATGTTAACCACCATCCATTATAAAAAACCCTAACCATCGTCCAAATTACAAACACTTTCTACCCATCATTCGTGTTGGCAAGAATAAAAAATATGTTCACCTCCCAAAAAATATGTCCAAAATGGTAACCACCATCCATTATAAAAAAATGACTCTACTCACCATTCGGTGTGGGCAGGGATCAGGTGCGGCGAGCACCTTGCCCGCGCCAGGCCGGCGCGAGCTGCGTGAGGAGCGCCGTCAGGAGCAGGGGGCGGTGGCGAGGGGCGAGGGCGTTGTGTGGGAGCAGCTCAGCCACAACATGGAGCGCTACAGCGTGCCCCAGGTCCGTGCTGTCTTGATCTAACGAAGTCCACTAAGTTTACGGGGTTGTTTAAATGCTTAATAAATTTTTGATTAATAAATATTAAAAAGTAATTCTTACTGAATTAAAAAAAAATCCTTAATCATATTAAAAAGCATTTTTTAATGAATATTTAAAAATTTTTCTTTAATGAGTATTAAACAATATTTAATTAATGAATGTTTAATTACTAAATATAAATGCACATGTTCTTAATAAATATCAAGAAATGTTTAGTTCATAAATATCATTAAATATTTAATTAGTAATTATTAATGAATACTTAATTATAAATATTTAAAATTTGTGCTGTATTGATTCTTTTAATTTCCTGAAGTTCAGGATGTATGGCGGAACATAACATAGTAATAACATACGATAAGTCAGTGTTCAGTCATTTCTGAGGTTTACTTAACTTTTTAACTTGCGATACATAAGTTTACTATCACGGTCATACCTATTTAGATGAATTCATGGTTAAATCATACGCTGAAAAGCAAGCGTAAAAATTCACCTGTAAAATTGCTTGAAAGTCAAATTGTTTTAAATTCAATTTCCTGAATAGGCTTACGTCTTTTTTGTACCATTTTTCCCAGTATTTTGTTTAAATTTAATTAAACTTTCAATTATACAGGGTGATTGCTAAAAATGTTAACCTAAAAATTTAATTTAGATTTGAGCAAAGTGAATTTTTGTTTGGAAATGTATACCTTTTATGAATGCTATAAGCTTTTTCACAGACAGGATAGGGAAATAAAACTGGCTTTATTGGAATAAGACGAGTTAATTTTTCATTTTTATTTTACATTGCTGGACTTATTCGTGTTTTCATTTTGGATTAGAGTTCTCAGTCTTTCTACATTTTCCGCTGTGCGTTCAAAAATTTTTCTTTCAGATCTTCTTTTATTAATGTTTCTCTCAATAAACTGGGACTGCTACTTTTGAAAGTTCATCTGAATCGTTATTTTGTTAGGTTTGAATCGGTATTCCATGAAGAATTTCCTCTGAGTCCCGACGATGGATCCAATTTTCGTCATTTCATCGATGATGAACTTGCGTTTTTGATGAGTCAGGTGTGCCATGTTTGCTGATTACAATAATCTGCTCTCCTGTACCCATGATGTTTATGCTTATTTGCAGGGTATACCAGATACATAAGAAAACATTGAATTCATTTTGTTCTTTCGGAAGTCTTATGTTATATTATCCTATTTCATATATTTGTAAAGTTATTGGAATTTTAAAAGGTATACATTTATAGCAACCACCCTATAATACCTATGTACTTCATTAATAATGTTTACAAAATTCTTTGATGATATCCGCGTACTTCTCGGATTATAACACACTTTCTCATCTCAAATTTTACCATTTTTTTAATGCATTCACACAAACTATGAATGCATTTGCTTTGTTTGATTACATAACACACATTATATTGCGATTAAACCGCACATTCCATTGACCACATTTCTAAAGTCTATTTCACATATATACACACACACACACCCTCGTTTGATGATAGTCATATAATCACAATCAACTTATAATAATACACACTGATTTGATCCTAGTCACGCTCTCTTTTCCGCTTGTAACACACCTAGTGAGTAAAAATTTATCATTTCTACATTTGCGTGTACGTGGTGTCAGACGGATTCTCCATCTTCGCGCCGCCTCGTGCTGATGTACGCTTGGCTGACGTCTAAGAGACACCACGTCCAGAAGTACGCGTTCCTCTTCACTGAGCTCGGCATGGACGTCGTCACTGTGAAGATAACTGGGATGGATCTCATGCAGCCTACGTCTGGCACTCAGGTAATGTTTCTCTTCCTTGTTACCGAAAGTAGAACGTGTAAATTGTCATCATATTAGTACCGAAAGCCGAGCGAGGACGGAATGCATGGAGTTAACTTTGTTACGATCTATAGTATATTCATGCAAAGTTTAGCACTTACACAGAACTGAATCTGTTACGATCTGGAGTGTATTCACACAAAGTTTAGCACTTATATAGAGCTGAATTTGTTGCACACCAGAGTGCATCAAAATCTGACATTCAGATTCATTTGGAGACTTAGAAAAGTGGGAAGAGAGCTTTCATGCAGTTGGTTGAAGTATTTGGACCCACATTATCTTTTCCGCGCAAGAACATACTTACGCTGGTCGAACCCTGAGTTCAATTTGTTCATGGTTCAAATTTACACAGGCATGAGTAAATACCAGGAGGAGAAATAGATTTGATAACCGCTGAAAAAATTTAGCTTGAAAACAATATGAAAAGCAGGTGGTAACCGATGGTAAATTTTTGGTATGAGTTGACAGATTGAACGTATATCGTAGCCAAGTACACTTGAAGAACTTACGCTGCAAGCTGTACCTCTACGAAGACCTAAATCATGTAAAAATCTGGTTTCCAAGGGCAACTACAAATCGTATTTTTCTCCATAGAGTTTCATATCACGCTAGAAAAAATTAAAAAATTATTCACAAGTCAAATTCTAATCAAATGCACAGCTTGCATGTAACCTTATCAGCATGTAATTCGCACTTTCTTAAAAATTACATGGTACGCTTGAAAAATGTTCTATTGTTTATTGAACCGCTATCGGAACTGGAGGTTGTAAGATGATTGTTTGTAGTACGGCTGCAGTGATTGCTGGTCGACGGTTAATTGTGCTGTTGGCATGATCGCAGGATGATTGTTTATAAGGTTGCTGCCGTGTCTGTTGGTTCATAGCTAATTGCGTTGTTGTCGTAATGGCAGGTTAATAGTTAATGGTGTTGTGATTGCAAGCAGATAATTGATTGTGTTGCGACTGCAGGCTCATAGCTAATTGTGTTGTTGTGATGGCAAGTTGATAGTTAATTGTGTTGTCGTGACTGCAGGTTGATAATTAGTTGTGTTGTGACTGCAGGTTCATTGTTAATTATGTTGCAGCCGTAACTGGAGGCTGATAATTAACTGTATCATGATTACTGGTTGAAAGTTAATTGCGCGGTGCGTGCAGGTGGTAGCCCAGCAGGTGGTGGACTTCCTGGCCACCAACACCCAGTACACGAAGGTGCTCGTGTTCGGCTTCAGTGTGGGTGCTTACGCCTTCAGTGAGGCAGTCAAAATGGTGAGCTTGGGTGAAGTTTGATTTTTCTTGCACTTCATTTTTGTCGTACGTTGTCCATTTTAGGTTTGTTCATATGGGTGCGTTCCGGAAGTAACGCTTCTTGCCATTTTGTTATTCTTATTTATTGTTCTTCTTTTATTCTTAGTATTATTATTTTTATAATATGGGATTATATCATATTAGATTTTCGCTTAACTGATCTGTAATTATAGGTTAGTGGTGAATCCCCTCCAATGGTGCTTCCAAGGGAAGATGGAAGAAGGCACCATTTAGTGTGGAGTTGAGGAAACGGGGAATTTATGTACAATGTAAATCCTAACACCCCGCGCCTGAAACCAGCAAGACTGATCCGAGTTTATGAATCAAGATGCAAGTTAACCAAATAAACAATAGGTGCTGATAAGAGGATAGCAATGAATAATAAAAAAAAAATGATTAACAAAAAAACCAATGATATGAAAGAATGGCCTATCTATTTTTCATCTTGGACCTCACATTTTCCTCTTGGAGTGCTATTTCTCATTGATTCAATTATTGTATTTTCCTAACGGGTTTGATCCAAGAGATATATAAAGAATATGATGGAATAAACCTTACCAAATAACATTCGTAGTATGACACAACGGCATCATACAATGAAATGAGCTGTAAATTGACACAATCATACGAGCTGTAAATTGACACAATCATACGAGCTGTAAATTGACACAATCATACGAGCTGTAAATTGACACAATCATAAGAACTGTAAATTGACACAATCATAAGAACTGTAAATTGACACAATCATACGAGCTGTAAATTGACACAATCATACGAGCTGTACATTGACACAATCATATGAGCTGTAAATTGACACAATCATAAGAACTGTAAATTGACACAATCATGAGAACTGTAAATTGATACAATCATTTGAACTGTAAATTGAACTGTCATACAATTGCCACACAACTTTAAGTATCATTTAACTTCCCCAAACGCTATTGGTTTTCCGAAATAAATTATGCGCTTTACCCAGTGAGCGCACAGTATGGACTGTCCCCTCAATTACTACCCAAAACTCTGTGCAATGAAAAATGAAATGTCTTGAAGACAGTTAAGTTTGATGAAAAATAAGAATTTAAAGTGAAACTTTTTTAGTGTCTGTTTTTTATTAGATCCTCAAGTAAGAACAGTGTCAGTGTGAACATTTTCTGAATTTTAGGGTTTTGAATTTCAATGTTCTGAAACCGCGAGTTAAAACAATACGTATGACAATTTCTGTCAAACTAGCACTTAGTAAAATGAGTTTAACTTAACACAAATGAAGTCATAAATAAACTTCGAAGGTAAAAAAAAACTAACATTAAGAATCAATCGACAATTTCATTACTGAGTTAATAACCGTAACGTGAAACTCAACAAAATACGATAAATTTCATTTAGAAATTTACTAAATAACATCATAAGGGAACTGAGAAAAAACCCTTCAACTAAAAATTTCATTGCTGAGTCACAGCTTACATTTCGACGGTTCGCTATTTTTGAACGTTTAGAACGACATTTCATGTCTTAAAAAGCCTCCCTACTTTTCAACTTAAACAATGTCAATTCATGAATTCTAGCCTCCTTACTTTTTAACTTAAACAGTGTCAATTTATGACTTCTAGCCTCTCTACCTTTCAACTTAAACAACATTAATTCATGACTCCTAGCCTCCCTACTTTTAACTTGAACAACGTCAATTTATGACCTACTCACCTTTTAACCTAAACAACAACAATTCACCACATTTACCCTCCAAATTTTCAACTTAAACAACAACAATTCACGACTTTTAACCAACAGAACAAAACCCTTTCAACATACACAACAATTCACGGTGTTAACCCTCCCTCTTTTCTAAAATACACAACAACAATTCACGACTTTTAACCTACCCACTTTTCAACATAAACAACAACAATTCACGGTGTTAACCCTCCCTCTTTTCTAAAATACACAACAACAATTCAAGGCTTTTTAGTCACCCCGTTCTCCACGTATACAACGAAATTCAAAATTTCAAAAAACTTTCAATAAATTTTGTTTAAGTTGTATAAAATTAAGTTTTCACACCAGATACATGAGACTCCGGAGTACTCCGGCATCCGCCACCGGCTGGTAGGGCACGTGTGGGACAGCCCGGTCGACCTGCCCAACATGCCCATCGGGGTCGCCACCACCGTTTCTGCCAACGAGAAGATACGGCGCTATGTCTCGAGCTGCGTCGAGTTTGTATTCTTTCAGAATTTATTAATAATAATCACTAATTGTGAATTATCCATTTTTAATTATGAGTTATCAATTATTAATTGTGAATTGTCAATTATTAATTCTTAATTTACAATTAGAAGATTAGTTATTAATTACTAATTCATAATTAATTGATTATTAATTCATGATTAATTAGCCAGTAATTATTAGTTCATAAATAATTATTTAGCATCAGTTCCTAATGAATTAATTATCTTGAGCAACCGAAAAAATAGCACACGATTACAATCATATGCTAGTTGTTCGGTTACACAAGATCAGTTCAGCGCAAAAACTCGCCATTTTTGCGTGAGTTTTCCTTTTGAAGTTGTTTAACTTCTTCACTGCTTGGAATTGACCATTAACAGTCAACTATTCACGGAATGTCACAGTGAGTTGTGCCTTTATGCTCTCTGCTGTGAGGTTTGAATACGATATTCAAGGTAAACTGAGTTTTAAGGAGACAAGGGAAACTTGACGAGATGAAATCAATTTCAACACTTCGACTGCGGCAAGTAAAACTCAAGTTTGATATTCAACTCACATTTAAATTCAACGGTAGGAAGCGATGCTGAAAATAGTGAACATTATAAATGTTTTATAAATAGTAAATGTCGTTCGTCATCTATTTTTAATTGAGTATTTGTGAAATTTGAGTCTGTGACTACTGACCGGTCAGTAGCATTGTAAAAATCCGCTCCGTGGCCACCGGCGGCTCACGTCGCGGTCAAAGTGTTAACGAGATATAAGGAAACTTGATATGATTAGTGCCCAGCCAAATTTTAAAGATACATACCTCATGGAAATGAAACTCGATATGATTAATGCCCAGCCAAATTTTAAAGAGACATACCTCATGGAAATGAAACTCGAAATGATCAATGCCAAGCCAAATTTTGAAGGGACATAAGTCATGGAATTGAAACTCGACTTTATCAAAGCCCTACTTTTCAGTTGGTTCCTTCGCACGCGACACGACGTAGCCACTCGCCACTACCTCGCTGCAGCGAACTACTTCTACCTGTGCCCCGTGGACGGACCCGCGCTGTACCTGTACTCGAGCTGCGACTCCCTCAGTCCCGTACATGTGAACGACCGCATCGCGCTCAGGTGGACGGAACTTGGCTACGATGTGAGTTATGCACAATGCAATTTTGTGCTGATGTAACATGTAATTATTGATGTGACATTGAATTGTTGATGTGACATTTAATACAAAGCGCATGTGGTGTGAAATTGACTTTGATGTGAGTTATGCACAACTCAATTCACTGCTCTCTGTTTACAGTGTTCTTAATTAATGTAGAGCGTGGAGTTTGGAAACAGTGTTTCCTGATCATTTTAAACATAATTTTATTTTGGCTGTCATTTTAACTACGAAATTAAATTACCGTCTGGATATTGTGATTTGGATATCCAAAAGAAAAAAGGCCAACCTCTTTTGGAAAATTTTAATCTGTATTCCTGAAAGAGAAAATAAACCTCCACAAAATTCTGATTTAAATTTCTGACAAAAAAAGATCAACCGCTTTCGGAAAATTTTGGTTTATATTTCAGAAACGAAAGCGAGCATTTCAACTTGTTCCTCATGGTTCCATCTCTACTTCCATCTTCTTCTGTAGGTTAAAAAATACTTTTTGTTTGTACAGGTGACCACGAAAGTGTTCAGCGATACTGCGCACTGCGCCAACTACTCCAAGTACCCGAACGAGTACCGTCGGTTGATTATGCAATTCCTGGAAAAAGTCAACTTGCTGCAGTAAAATCCAAGCACTAGCAATAAAGCATGGACTAGAAGAAAGACATTACCATAGAGAGAAGCCTGTGCGGAGTGAAGCAACAGATCGATAGCGACACCAAAGAAATATTGTCATCCAAGTCTGAAAACATTAGATAGATTTCAGACATGGTGTTTTTCGTTCTCGGGTTGGAATTTTTCAGAATTAATAGCGCTCTCTGGTTGTGTGTTCGTACGTAATCTAGTTATTTAATTTGCAGAAGAGTTGAGGATTCTACACATTTGAACGCATCTAGTTCAAGGTGAATTTTAGGTACTTACTATCAAACAGACGAATAGAAACTGAATTATTTAAGATGGATAGAACAGCGTGTGCCTGCTGAAGGTGATTATTCTAGTTACTTATCGCATTTCAATTCTAATGCTTTTCCAATATATAACGCGACCATCTCTCGGTCTACACTATTTCTATAGCTCTTTAGTAGCAATGGAGGTGCATTCATATGAATACCTTTGGTAGGACCTCCCCTTATATCTGAGGTAGTGTGTTAATTCTGAAGACTAATTCACCCTGTTGCAACAGTAATAATTCATGCCCTTGTGTCAGAAGAAAGGGTGTTTTCCTAACTATTTCATTGTATTAATGAGTAAAAAAATGTTGTAGTATTTCATGTTAAACCATATTCTCCGAATTCTGGAAGTTTAGTCATTTTGAAAGTGTAGATTCGGTCGTGCCGGATGTGTAGAGGTGCGTACCAGTAACATTGGGCTCTGGAATATCTATTAACTGTCTCTTGTGAACTTGTGTGCAGTTAAATTTGTTAAAATTGAGCGGTCGTTTCACGTATGTATTGCTTAGTCAGCCGCTTGAAGACTTTGTCAGCCGGTAAGTTTTACGGAAATTCCACACTGAGAACTAAAGCATAATTTAATTTTACTCTTTGGTGCATAGGAGAAAATAACAAAAATTGGTTCAGTCATTCGGTGTACAGTTATTTTGATGAGTGCCATAACCTTAAACGTTATTTGCGATTGATAATTCAGGTTAATTTAAAAAATAAATTTAGTCGCTTGATTAAAACCGAACATTTGATTTTAAAACATGCGTAAATTTTTATGATGTATGTAAAACTTCCGCAGTGCATCATTTATGAGTTTATACTGTTTTGCCCAAGTCAAACCGAGTTTTGACGTCTGTATTTCTTCGCAAGATTTCTCTCGTGATTTTAATAATAAAATAGCTGATATGGAAGCGAACACTAGCGATTCCTAGGATGTACAAGTAATTCTTTATCATCATTTCGAACATTCTAAAGTCAATGCAGAAACAGCAAGAACAGGCAATACTTTGTTTAAGTGTTTTTCACTTTAGTGTTTTTACTGAACCTTTTCAGATATACCCAATTAAATTCAGAAAGCGTCTTGATGTTCTTCATACGAGTATAAACGATTTTCCGATCTACGTTACAAATCGACGTTTTTCAGGCTCTATTCGAAAGAACAAGCCGAGAGTTCGTTTTTTTCTACAACGAAAGGGTAAATTATTCATGGGGTTTTAATTTGTTACTGTCCTCTAACATAAGCAAGTATCTGGTCATCTATTTACTGTAATCTAACGGGTAACATGCTGTAATTTCTTATACATACCGGAAAGCAGAAAACTGATCTTTATGTCACGTTTGTCTTACGAGGTACGTACTTCACTGATGTGTGTTTGTATTCACTCTATGTAATATTTTTAAATGCAACGAAAATTTGTGGCATATCCTATCATGTATTTAGTAATCGTTTTACTGTATCATGTGTACAGTATGTACTAGGGTACCTTCGTCCTGAAAAAAAAGAACAGCGTTTAAGTTAGAGCTACAATTCAATCAAACAAACTGTATTCAAACGAACAGAGGACACGTACATATCTCAGATCACGTTCCTGTACGGCAGAGGAAAAAAGGTAGGTTCAAACCAGTCTTTTTTCGCTGACGGTGTGGTTTTGCTGACGTCACGGCAACGAACCAATAGCAGCTCTCATATTGCATCTGGTAGCACTGCTACCCCCAAATCTGGCTCCACTATTGGCCTAACAATGGGATGTTTTGGTGACGTCATAAAATTTGTATGAAATAGTCTTTCTATTGGCTTGCCGAACAAGAGGACCTGCTTTTTCCCCCGTGGAAATGACCCTACCTTGTTTCCTCTACCGTGGTATCCTGCCATACCTGTGCGCGGGTACTAAGGATTTGAATCGTGTCTGTGCTACGGACCTAATCTTATAATGATTTAAAGTGTGACGGACGAAATAACGCGGCTATTATTTCAGTTTAAATCAGGTTTCGAGTTTAATAACAGCAGTAATTTTGTATTATTGACCGTTTTTTTTGTATTATCTTGCGCAAGTACCTGTATTTCTCTTTGTCTCTCATGTTTTAATATGTGCAGTTTACGTTTTTATTATTATACGTTTTCTTTTAGGGAGGTGGTTTAAGTATTTTATTTCTGTGTTTCTTGAGAGATATTTTAACCTGCAGATCTTAATGAGTAATAGCTCGTCAAGCTTGACATCTACAGGACCATTACTGCATGTGGACGTTTTTAAGAAAATCTAAAGTAACTGGAATGTTTTTCAAATATGAATACATTTTCTTAAGCCGTGCACGGTTGCATAGAAACAACCATTAAATGTTCATCAGTTGCACGATATGAGCGTCTGAGACCATAGACGTAGCAATTTATTACTAATAGAATAGAGTTGAAAACTGTGGGTTCATACAAAACGAAATCTCTAAGCCCGATTGCTAATAGAATAGAATATAAACTAAGCGGTTTCCAAATTGAATATCTAAGCCCTTTAGCCAATAGTACAGAATTTACAACTCAGCACTTATACAAAATGAAATCTTTAAACCCTATAGCCAATAGAATAGAATAGAATAGAATTTATAACTCAGCACATATACAAAATTAATCATCTAAAGATTAAAGATAGGGTTTCGATTCCAAACCCTATAGTCCATGGAAAAGAGAATTTACAACTGAGCAGTTATACAAAATTGAATATCTAAACCTACAGCCAATAGAATAGAATTTAAAACTGAGCACTTGAGAAAAATTGAGTCTCTAAACGCTATAGCTAGTAGAACAGGATTTACAACTGATCACTTATTGAAAATAAAGTCTCTTAGCTTATAGCATCTGTCTGAGATTGGAATAAGTTCTTCATTCTCGTGTATGAACGCGATGAGATAGTCGTAATGTGGACCATTGCAACGCAGTAATAAGTGAAGACAGTTTTGGACGAAGACGTTTCTACGACTAGTTAAGTACTATGTTACGGAAATTTTGGCGCGAGCGCACATGGAAACAGAAAGCCTATTTTTTTACGTGGAAATTAGCATCTTAAGTATATGATTACAGACTGTTATTTTCTAGACTAATTCATAAGGCGTAGTGAAAGATTGGGGAAAAGTGAAGTTCTTTGATCCTAATTAAACACGTATAGAAAAAAATCGCATTTGACCGTTGAATCTTTCGTTGATCTATACTGAAACATGTTTTAAATGAACCTTGTTTATGAAAAAGAATAAAAGCTCATTTTATGTGGAATGCCGGGTCATGTTTACGCAGATTACAATATTAGGGAATCTTTGACTGACAAGAAGATGTTTTGTTACAACGTATCTTAACTAATCCTAATTTGTTACGAAGAAACGTGAGTTTATGCTATGTGGAATACCGTATAATGTTTACGCAGGTTGTAATACAGTGTGTCTCACAAAAACCGAACCGGTATTTGTTTTCCTGTATCAGTAATACCGTCATAAGAATACCATAAGCATTTAATTTAAAGCAAAATTATGATGGTATTACTGATATGGATATTCTTATGATGGTAAATCTGATGCCGGAAAATAAATACTCGATTCGGGTTTTTGTGGGGCATTCTGTATTAGAGAAACTTTGATAGAATAGAAGATGTGTTTTAACGCGAACTGGTAGGTTTCCATCGACGAAAGGCCACCGATAAAAAATATTCAGCTTGAAGATTTTGTCGAATAATCTGTAGCGCAATGTTTCATGTAGCTTTATTAGTGTTCCTGTGATAGGTCACTATTCACGTACTAAGATCATACCATGTATGGTCAAAAGAAAGCGACATGTTGATATTTCAAGGCGTGGAAATCAGTTTCTTCCTTAATCTTCAACGCATATTTCTTCAATTCTATGAAAAACCATGCTTTAGGTATAACAAACAAATATTTTGAGTTTAATTTTCCCGTTGTTTCTTTTAGAGAAATAACTTTTCCCCATTTTCCATTTGATGTTCATTAAGCGGGTCATCTGTTCATAAATTCTGAAAGCGATTTGGGTTTAAGTTTTTGGGCATGCAATTCGATAGTGACTCAAATAGAAAATTTTAATCAATTGTCAATACGGACATAACGGTAGGTCCGAAAAATAAATTTCAGTAAATTTGAAATGAGAACTTTAGTAATTCGTTGTCAACAACACGAGTTGCACGTTAGATAATAATAATCACATTATAATAAAAATATTAGATGTGTTGCTTAGTTGGATGAGTTGCAACATTATCTTTCTGTACCGTGAATAAAACAAGAAAAAGAGCGTGTTTTACTCTGGTTATTATCGAATTCTCCTAGATTTAACATTATTTTATTTTGGCGAAGAATTTCCAAGATTTGTGATGTTACGTAAAGTAATTTTAAACTACTTTGGAAAAATGAACTTAAGTTTTTTGTTGTTTCCTAATGTCGCGAGATAAGTTCGGTCCTACCCCTCATTAATTTACATTAACAAGGAGACCGAGTTCTCGGAATAGAGGGGTTGGCGTACCTCCCTGAAATCATGAAATACACAAAATACAGGCAAACAAAATACACGAATAATTGAATTAAAAAAAGCGTTACATATACTAAAACAAAAATGGTACTCTCCGATTGCAGAGACCCACTTACAACAACGCGTTTCTGTGCGCATCTGAATTGATGGGATGTCCTCACGTGGGATAGGTATTAATACCGCAGGGGTTATTGGAGAGATTTTATACTCACGGCAAATACATAACACCCTGAACAAACTACCCTTCTCAAGGTACTAACACGACTGACAGAATTGCAAACAAAAATTCGAGCGTAACAGCCTCATGACAATACTACCCT
>JACJUY010003671.1:56020-76302 GCA_014220935.1 Platorchestia sp. MABIK | reverse complement strand
GACTCGTTTTTGCCGACAAAGGTATTTTCAAAATAAAACGTTAACCACAAAAATGTGAAGAAAAAATAATTAAAAACTGTTTACATAACCAGCATCAAAAATACTATATAGAACCAAAATAAAAAAATTAGTCTGAAAAAGAAACGTTTTTAACAAAAAAATTTTTGGAGATGGGGTTAATACCCAAATATTGACTTCCTTAAAAAAAAACAATAATTGACTTCATTCCACAAAATTATTATTGACTTAATTCGAAAAATCAAATATTGACTTCTTTCCAAATATCAAATCTTGATTTCATTTCGATAACGAAATCTTGATTTCATTCACTAATTGGTGTATACTTACTTACACTGTAGCTTACACTGAAAAAAACTTAAGGGCTAACTGTTCATCGAGAGTCAATAAGTTCGAATTGAGCTATGGGACGACTTTGGTTTTAGTTGTAATCTAGAATTGAAATTCTTGGCTAATGGTTTGTGCTATCGCAGAAATTTCATTTGTACAAAGGAAGATATTCAGCGGGAAATGAGCAAATTGATTACTTTTAACATGAAGGGACCCATGTTTTGTGTTCAGAGTTGGAATGTGGATCGAGCTGCTAATAATATTTGATTTTCGGATGAGGAGTAGCTGGTTTTCGATCAATGGTAACAAGAGAGGGATCTAGAGTCACCCCATGATAGTAAGTACAGGGTGGCGCATAAGTAACGCACGCTTTTGAAGGTAAATTGTAAAGATTTATTACCGCAATATACACTGGGTATCTGTAGACAGGATACGACATGTAAATAAACTTTAAGAGTTCCTCTATCGTTTGCAATTAACCCTATCGTTGTACCTTTCATAGTTTATTTATTAATAAATTTTTAAAAGGGTGCGTTACTTATGCGCCACCCTGTACTTGACAGAGAGCACATGGATAGTGTGTACAATGGGAGATGTATATAGACTCAGATATGTTACAAATGATACTCTTTACAGAGCGGGTGATGACGAAGAGGCGATGAATACTTATCAGAAAATAATCTACGTGCATGCAAGTTTAGAAGGTTTTATCCTCCAAACGTAGGCACAACATATGATTGCCATAGTCTAGGTCCAAAAAACATTTCAGATCATTTCGCTGACGAAAGCAACTCTCTAAACGTCCTCAAGATCCTTTTGGATGCGGAGTTTGGGAGAATTTATCTGCGCAAAAACCTGAGAGCAGCTCAAAAGCGACACCAAAAACTTAATTCTTACTATTGTAAAACAGTTAAATATTTTTCAATAAAAGAAATTTATGCTTTCGTGGGCATTAAGTTTTACGCGGGGCATCTTGTTGTGAAGCGGAGCGGCCGGGAATACTAGCGAGAGACTAAACAAATTTGATTATTAGTTAGTTTAAGCCTCCCTATCCTCAACAAATGAGATCCAAAGAGAGGATGGAAGACGGCACCATTTAGTATGGAGGTAAGGGAAAGTGGAATCTATGCAGAAAGGGCATAGAGAGAGTAAGATGGGAAAGAAGTTCATGAAACAAGATCAAAGTTGAAGAAGAAAGTAGTAGGTGTTGAAAAACAGGACAGCAGTCAACCGAAAAAAAGTTGGTCTGTAACAAAGCAAAAACCTATGTTATTTCAACAAAAAGAAAGCCTCCCTAACCTTTAGCTCGGACCCTCACATTGTCCCCCTGGGAGCGCTAATTCCCATAGATACAATAGTTGTATCCCCCTGATGGGGGAGACTAATCATGCGAGACCTACGTCGTGTAGGCTTTTGGCTTAGGAGCATGGTTGCGTGAAGGTCAGGGGACCAGAAACAAGAATGCATTAGGGTCAGGGGACCAGACACAAGAATGCATTAGGGTCAGGGGACCAGACGCAAGAATGCATTAGGGTCAGGGTGCCAGACACAAGAATGCATTAGGGTCAGGGGACCAGACACAAGAATGCATTAGGGTCAGGGGACCAGACACAAGAATGCATTAGGGTCAGGGGACCAGACACAAGAATGCATTATGGTCAGGGTGCCAGACACAAGAATGCATTAGGGTCAGGGTGCCAGACACAAGAATGCATTAGGGTCAGGGCGCCAGGGGGCGTGAGAGGCAAAGCACAAACTAGACAGGCGCTGCTTGTGTAATTACTCGGAATTTCTGATCTTCAGCCAGAAATTTTGTGTGTTTCTTCTCGTGCAATGTGGGCAGAAATATTCCACGCTTCGTATTGCATTACGTTGATTAAAACGAGGCGCTTTTTAGGCAGTTTGTCTCTACACAATTCGCAGAAGTTGGGGGGCCGGAGGAGCTCTGATTGATTGTGTTATTAATGTCCATAAAAATAGGAGAGCAAAAATCACTGATAAAAATGTCATTATACTGAGAACGTTTCGTTGATTTTTGCTCTCCTATTTTCATTGAAATTGAAAAAAATCCCGAAAAATGTCATTAATTTGTGCTGTCCTGCGTCATATGTTGGGTGTGTTGTGTGGTCTTGAAACCCTGTTTTGTGTATTGTGTGATGTGTGTCTTGACTTATAGTTTTGTGCATTGGGCATTGACATCTTCTTCCTTCCTTTCTTTTCTTGTATTTTGCGCTGTACCCAAATCGCAAATTTTCGGAGAGCAGAAATTCCGACTCTTCTTAGTTTTCCTCAGAATAATAGAAATTCTTGCAGGATAGTTGTTTTCAAACATTTATGTTTCAACGAATACGAAACAAAACCCTGGTGCTGCGTACATCCTAAACGGAGCGAAAGAAATTAACACTACGCAAGATTCGTATGTGAACTTATATCATTATTTCACTACCACCACACACCGCGTACCATCTCCCATGTCCTCACAGCGAAAGTTCTTTCGTCGACTCGGCTACTCTTCGCCTTTGTAAGGTCAAAACGCCTCTCACTCGTGACACCAACACCTCTTCACACACAAGTGGACCTGACGACTCACCTGACTTCTACGGTGGGGAGCTGGCGTAAAAATCTTCCAAGAATCCATTGCAGGAACCATTGTTTGCCACGGGACATTGGATGTTTCGTTCGTCGCTAAAAACAATCAAATGAAGCAACAACAGAAAGTCTGCTCAGTTTACGGTGTTCTACGACCACAAATGCGGCAGCCATTCGCTGCTGCTGTAAATTTCTGGCTATTTTGAAAAAAGCATCTGGCAAATCGATCGTCCGCAATTGAATCTCCAACTTTTAGGCCTCAGATGAATTGAAGTTCGGGGAGCAGCTCATGCATGACTCAGCCGTGCTGAGCCAGAGGAGATTTTTGTGACTATCACGTAAGGGAATAAAATATTCTGTAGGGTTTTGAAGATTTTTAATGAGTTCTGAATATTTATCATCCAAACACTGTGCATCTTTAAATTCTTAAATCTTTAAATTTACCCATCACCAAAGCAAACGATGGAATAATTTGTTATATAAACGAGTTAAAAACTCGGTGGCTACACCAAAGCGATCTCAAGAAAGCGCAGAAAAGAGACCACTTAGCACAGAGTGGAGTGAGTGCAGTGGGTGCGCACAAGGTGTGTCCCTACACTCTGTGCACAGAAACAGCAAGTAAGGAAAGAGGAGATAGCGAATAAGGCATGGAAATTGCAAGAAACGATGTGGGCACAAAAAACATAAGTCTGACAGACCTATCTATAGCTGAAGAATCTGACAGTATCTCCCTGGGGGCGCCAGTGCCCGTGCCGTAGAGAGAAAAAACTAATCTGAAATGTTTTCTATCCTATGCCTTCTCCGAGAGATATTTTATTTGAAGAAAAACATCCATTACTACCCTCAACCAACTGGATACTTAAGGTATGCACTTCTAACTCCACGCAACATTGCCCCCAACACGACAGCCTCCTGCACCCCCAGACAGCGTACAGATGCTGCAGCAGGGGGGCTGTAATGCTCGTTAAAATACTGCTGAATAATTTACGGTGCGCACAGCAATGATATGATAAAACTTCATGAGCAACTTTACATATACAAATCAAAGAGCTAAACAAATATGCTCTCCATCACGCAGCCAGAGTTCAGAGAAGAGCTCCATCCAAGTGTTACATTACTTGGAAAAAACAGATCTTCTAGCAGTCGATGGGAAGCCTTTAGAATTTTGAGGCCCAATCTGATGTGGTCATTAAGTGCTGGATGCTGGTCTGCCACAGCCTGCAGTGTCCTTAGATGCGATTTGTCTTGTATGTGCTACAATAAGACGTGATCGCGCAACAATTACATATACGAGTTGCGCGATGTTTTTTATGAATTTCTTTTTGACTAACCTGTTCCAACTACTTGAACGCCATTTACGACGGTGTTTCAGTCTGTTCGGTTAAAAAATTTTTTGTCTTTTCTAATTTCGTTTCAACTAGTAACCAAGGAATTCCGAAAAATTCTCTAGTAGTACTTGAATTATTTTTTGGTTGTCAACCATCTCTTTGTGTGTAAACTATCCTAGATATATCTTGATTGTTTCTGTCAATAACATAATTAGCCCCAGATATATCAATCAGTCCCCGACATGGTTAGTCTATTAGCACGCCTCGTATGGTTAGTCTATTAGTACGCCAGTACGCCCGTATGGTTTGTCCATCAGGACGCCTCGTATGGTTTGTCTATCAATTAATGTCTTTTATATTAATAAATTTTAAAATCCAATGTGTCGTAATGTATCTCATGCATCAATGATTTTAGAAATTTAATCTGCACCACTGAGATGAGCTAGAGCCTGGCATAGACCAAATTTAAAGCCAACTGTAGCTAGCAATTTTTGAAATAGCAAGCATGAACTGGATCGTGCCTTCACTTAGATTTCATCAAGTATTCTTTTAAATTGAGTTAGTGACTGCTGGTCGCTCAGCAGCATTGTGAAAATCCCGTCAGTGACAACCGGTGGGTCCTTTCGAAGGTCGGTTTTAATGGGACCTGTTCTACGGAAGTGAGAAAACTTGAGAGCTTCAGGACAAATGGGTTAAATAACGCACGAGGTGACAATTAACACACGAGGACCAGGGCAATAACCCATAATCTATGCTGAGGTGAGCAAGAATCTATTCTTTAGCCCCAAGGCTGCCTGAGCTCGGTCGTCAATAGCTCCATCAGGTAACATTGCACAGTGGAATGTCTCCTGTCTGTACAGAGTCGATGGGATGTCTCCCAGATCCCGGTGTAGGTTTTTTATCTCTTTATTCAAAAGCTTTCAGCACCCGGACCTCTCCGATGCAGAAGTAGGTCTTGTTGGCTCCGTCGCCGCCGTTGAAGCTGAGGTAGCGCCCTTTGTGGTGTTGGGTCAGAGGGACACGGTATTCCTGACCTGACTCAAGGGATTCAGCCACGTAATGGATAATTGGATTATCAGAGTTGACCACGGAGTTGCCAAGCCTAATAACTATCTGCTTGAACGGGTCAGCCGTGACGTAGATCTGCGCGACGGTTTCTTCCTTTCCAAAGTCGAATTTTACCCAAGGAGAAACTTCAGATACCGAGCAGTAGGACTGGCTGAGTGAGTTCTGGCAAGGGTGGTAGACGTGGTCTTTCATGTCAGATGAGTCATCTCCGAAGAGTATCGGGCGATTTGAAACGGTGATGGGAGTGTCCTTGTCGATGATGTTGAAGAAGGAGGCCGACGAGCTGTAGCAGTCTCCGATCAGCCCCAGAAGAGAGGTGCTTGAGTTGTACTGCAGACCGATCATGCTTGAGTAGAGTGAGCAGAACTTCGTGCCTGGCAAGAATGTCATAAACGGTCAACTCGTTCGCACCGTGTTGGGCCACATGTATACCAATAGGTAACTTGCCCATTTACTTACCAGTATGAATGAACGGCATTTCATCTGACCTTTTTAAAAAATAACTCATCCTACGAGGTGAAATGTTATCGCGCAATTGTATTTTTCATATTTATAAGGTAGAAATAAAAATTTATTCGAGCAGTAAAGTCGATTTCCCAATTCTGCTACTCACAACCTAACCGAAGCAACCGTTAACAGCCGCGGAACGCTGTGAACGCGTAAAGTAGCTTTCAAACTTCTGTACCTAGAATATCCTTCACATGAAATAAGCTTGATATCAACTAACTTTTCATACCATTACACTAGTGAACGCATGCCGTCAAGTATGCCAGTATAGCGCTGCAAAATGCACCTGTGTGTTTTTTTTTTGTCTATTTAGTTGGTCAAACCAGTACATGAAATTTAGACCCCAACGAGGGTTTGTCTCAAGTCTAAAGTTTGGGAAAACTCTTAAATCAATCATTAGAGTTGATATATAATTACTGTTTGATTATATGCATTTTTTCTTACTCTAGGCCATTCTCAACCCTAATATACTCTACCGTGTGCTGGGTTTGTGATAAGGCAATAAAAAAACGGGAAATTATACGAATCTCTGGCGCAAAATAGTCGAAAACGGTATCTTATCTACGGACCTATTCTTATATTACCAAAATAAGTGTCTATATTAGAGGACATGGTGGGGAGACACGACCATATTTACCGCTATGTCAGCCAGCGGAAGCCCTGAATTGAAGCTATTTATCCAAGTAATTTAGTAATTCTTTTGTCATTCTTGGACAAAAGTGGAGTGAAAACACGGTAAAAAAACAATAAATATATTTCTCTATTTTTGGAGACTGTTGGAGATGTTGAGCGCCCACGACTCACCATGAGACACGCAGAAGGCGCTGCAGGAGGGGGTCGCGTCGCACCAGGCCCCACAGGACAACAGGTACCTGCTGGGGAGCGTCCCCACCTCGGGGGGCATGAGGTCTGTGGCGTTCAGCACACACTCGTACTTTGGAGCTCCGCTCATCTTCAGCTGCGCCAAGGTAGAGGAAACAAGGTAGGGTCATTTCTATGGGGAAATACACCTCCTCATGTTCGGCTAGCCAATAGAACGGCTTCATTTCAAACTAACTTTATGACGTCACCATTGCGACGTGTCGTTTGGCCAATAGCGGAGCCAGATTTGAGGCTAGCAGTGTTGCCAGATGCAATTTGAGCGCTGCTATTGGTCCATTTCCATGACGCTAGCATTGCCACAAGGTCGACGAAAAAAAGGCTGGTTTGACCCTACCATGTTTCTTCTACCATAAACTACGCACGCGTGAGAAAACGGCCGTGGTGTTAATTAGGACTTAAGTAGTGTACACGGTCATTCAGAAATACCGGGATTGGATATTTCGTTCAAATAAATCCTGCAGACGTGGATGCCCAACAAATATATCCATCCCAACAGTACCCGCCATTAAAATATTCTTGTACTTGTGCACTGGTGAAACTCGTATCACAGATACGGTCATTGAGCGTCCGCGTGAGCATCACAGACACACGGAAGAAGCGGACACCAAGCAAATCAATCAATAAATTAACATACCAAGGCTATTGATAGGCAAGAAGATGTAGTGGATTGTGTGTCGTAAGCCCCATAATAACCGCTGGGAACAACCTGGTCGAAGACTCGACAACGCTCGCTCGTCAAGTGCGAGTTGCGAGTCTGTACATCAGTATATCTAATTGAAGGTATCGAACTATCACCTTTATACTGTCGGCAGTCCCTTCCTCATTTCAGGCGCTCACTTAGAGCTTGTGTCAGTTTAGATTAGATGTTGGTTTAAGCCTTCCTAACCGCTGAAAAAAAGCGTTTCGAAGAGAGGAAGGCCCCAATTAGTATGGAGATAAGGGAATGCAGAATCTATGCAGAAGAGGCATAGAAACAGTGAGTAGAGAAAAAAGTTTATGAAACAAGATAAAAGTTGGAAAGAAAAAAAATTGAAGACGAAAGTAGTAGGTGCTGAAAAAAATGACAGCGAAAGCCGAAAAAGATGGTCTTCAATATAACAAAATACTTTTTATTGCATAAAAAGAAGGCCTACCTAACTCTCAGCTGGGGCCCTAGCACATTTTCCGAATAGTAGTGCTAATTCCTAAGGATGCAATAGTTGTATCCCCCTGAGGGGTAGAGCATAAGTCAAGATATTCAGTCAAAACAACCTGGCCGGAGTAAGGAGGTCGCGTGGCAACGCACAACCCACCTTGGTGTAGTGCTGCTGCCTGACCACCGCCAGCGCCGCCGTCACCAGCACGGAGGGCACCAGCAGCGCCGCCAAACGCATCTCGATCCCGGAGGGTGCAAAGTTGTCGTACGCAGGACCTCGTCACAGCTCCTGCGGGGACGCTGCCGTCGAGTTTAGAGATGAAAGTTTGTTTCTGCGGACAGAGTCAAAGAAACAAGTGTGAAAACTTCGTTTAAGTTGTTTTTCACGTTGACAATCCACAAAATGTGAAACTAAAGATTCAAGTCATGAAGTGTGTCGAAAAGGAGGCACCCGCTTGATTTTCAAATTATTTAACGGTACAGCTGGCACCGAAAGTTTTGTTGTTGCTTTGGCTACACGACGTGTTGTAGTTTCTCACTGAATCCTTAAATTTAGGCCTTTTAAAATGAATTACAATCGTTCAGTATTTGGTTGCTCGGCGGAGTTGTGTTATGTTTCTAACCTGTAAATAGTTAGCCATTCAACGCATGCACACAAACATCAAATTATGTACGCGGTTTAATCAAAGTACATTTCGGTATGCGGGCTAATGTTCTTCTTCATGAGTCACTTTTACACGTTTGAAATTCTGTAATGGGAAGTTCATTTGACCCATTACTCTTGGTGAGGAACTGAGTACATACAGCAACGGGCACCGCATGGTTGGAAGTAGCTTTGGGTGTCGTCCTGTGGGCAGTTCTTATACTTTAACTGTACAATTAATCTAACTCTATTGTAATCGAAATAAATCACGGCCATGCAAAGATGGGGAGAGTTGAACATTTTGAAGAAGACGTTTGGCTAACAGAATATTCTTCCGGTTGAACACAGATCAGAGTAACATTTTTGAGACACCTACAGAAGGAATTCAAATCTTTCACTTAACTGAAATGATCAAGTTTTTTCTATTTTCTGATTATGACCACCACCACCATTACAACCACCGTCACTACAGCCATTATCATCACAACCATCGTCACTACAACCAATACCATTTCAACCACCGTCACCACAACCATTACCATTACAACCACCGTCACTACAACCATTACCATTACAACCACCGTCACCACACCCAATACCATTACAATCACCGTCACCACAACCAATACCATTTCAACCACCGTCACCACAACCATTACCATTTCAACCACCGTCACCACAACCATTACCATTACAACCACCGTCACTACAACCAATACCATTACAACCTCCGTCACTACAACCATTACCATTACAACCACCGTCACTACAACCATTACCATTACAACCACCGTCACTACAACCATTACCATTACAACCACCGTCACCACACCCAATACCATTACAATCACCGTCACCACAACCAATACCATTACAACCACCGTCACCACAACCATTACCATTACAACCACCGTCACTATAACCATTATCACAACTACCGTCACTACAACCACTACCATTACAACCCCCGCCATTAGACTGGCACTGGCATCAGGTTGTCACCACCACAATGAGGAAGGAACTGCCACTAGCCACTGAACTTCAAACAACACGTAAAAGTATGAATTCAACAAACGCATAATATACCAGAGTTCTTTCAAAAGTGGATTTTGAAATCCATAAAGATGACACAGGATCAAGTGGATCCGGGTGGCTGGATTTGAGAGTCGAGTTTTGTCGTAAGTTTTGGCCGTAAAATTCCCTGTTCATTTGGAGGGGATCACAACTTTCATTTCTTTGATACAGCACGTGAACAGGAAGCACGCACGCTCACAAATATAAATAATTCTCTCTGAGCTTTCGGCAACATGACTTAGTAAAATTGTATTTAAAAGTTCATTATTAATCAATCTGATGAATACGGATACTGAATATAAGTTCCAAAATATATATATTGTAAGCTTACACTTTAAAAAAAAGAGGATACTTTTTGGGAAGACCTATCATGTAGGTTGGCTGAGAGAATAACAGTAGTAAACCTGAAGAAAATGGTCTGTAGCAGAACAAAAATCTATTTTATCTGAACAAAAGGTGTTCGTAACTTTTGGACGGCGACTTCACACCTTCCCCCAGAAAAAAAAGACCTCACACTTTCCACCTTCACGGCCACAAAACAAAATTTTTCCCACCTGATACGAGGAAGGCAACACCTTGCAGGAGCTTCTTTAGTACCTCCTGCTGGGGGCGAAGTGTGCGAGCGTCTGCTTCGGTGAACTGAGACTCCGCACTCCACATTTTCTGCTCTGACGATACCCATGTAAGGAAATTCTAAATACTAGAGACGAATGAGGGTGGATTTGGTCACCCAATCCATCACCACCGGCAATTACAGCCGGCCGAGGTGGCTGCTGTCGCGACAAAGGGCGTGAGATCAGGTGTTCGCTCCCCGACTCCTTTAGCTTTTTCTGTTCGCGCAGCTCCGAAAAGACAAAAATATCTTTTCGCTGAAATCGCCGTGTGTTCCAGTCAGAAATATCCACGCTTCGTATTGCATTGCTCTAATTGGAATGAGTCCCTCATTAGGGGGTTTGGCTGGACATAATTTGCCCAAGTTGGCGAGTCTGATTGGCTTTGGCTGATTAGATTCTTGTTTCTCCAGGAAGGTAGCATGGGGCAGGAGGGGGGCCTCGTGAGAACAAATTAGCAAGACATAATTCTTAAGGCTTGTAGCGATTCCTACATAGTAACTATGCCATTACACGCCAGTAGAAATATATTCAAACTTTTTACGATGGCTGAACTGTTAGCAAAAACATATTGAATGAAGCGATTTAATAAAGAAGTTATAAAAAATAAAAAATAAATTAAACGAGACAAGGAAAATTTAATTTTTAAAGTTTACAGAATATCCGATTTAGCATTGAATTTAGGGAACAGGTAATCTGTGCACAAGGTGCGTCTCCACACCCTGCGTATAGAAAAAACAAGATGGAAAGAAGTGTATGAAACAGAATGAAAGTTTAAGAAAAACCTTTTTTAATAAGTGGTGAAAATTAACATTGGACTGAAAAAATGGTCCGTGACAAAACCAAAAAAAAAGTTTATTTTAACAAATAGAAGGTCTACCTAACCATCAGTTTAGGACATCTCATCTTCCCCCTAGTGTAACCTTCACGAGGCAACGGAAAGTTATTATTAGAGCAACGGTTCTTAACCTGTGGGGTATTCCCCACTGGTGGGGAATGGCGGAGTTGCCAGGTGGGGAATTTCGTGCATTTGTTGCCACCCACAAAAAATCGATAGTATAACTAAATCTAATACATTACATCCTAATGTTGACTTACTTCACAAATCACCAGCATTTACAGTCTGTTTTAATAACAAAAACAACCACAATGAGGTATTGTATGTCATGTTTGGGCAAAGTGGCAACACTGCTGGGTTAGGAATGTCACAGAGAAGTAAAAGAAAGATGCTGTGGCGGGGAGTGGAGAGTTGGCTCACTGAAAAGTGGGGAATTGGAGAAAAAAGTTTAAGAACCACTGCATTACCGTTTGCCCACACAAAGAATACACAAAAATCCGGTATACACGACATACAGCACAAGGCCATACAGAAATTCATGAATTCCACACGTTCAGTAAAGATACAGCACAAGTTGCCTCATTACATGTTCCTCACACCTGCTATTAGAAAGCGCTGCAAATGGTTCTAACCCCCTTCGAAAATTTCCTATTTCTTTGTGCTCCGTACACCTAATAACGAACAGGATCTTCGCACTTTGCATAGGTTCACCAATCTTTGCATAGGTTAAACAATAAGCTTCAATTAACCGACAATTTCAAGTGCAGCCATAGAATTCTTTGCCTCTAATTCCTAACTTCTGATATGCTGGTCTCAGAATGGGATTGTGTGTGTTTGTGCGTGTGTATTTCGTTGCGTGTATCGTATAAATCGTATCGTATAAATCGTATCGTATAAAGTGTATCGTATAAATCGTATCGTATAAAGTGTATCGTATAAAGTGTATCGTATAAAATGTATCGTATAAATCGTATCGTATAAATCGTATCGTATAAAGTGTATCGTATAAATCGTATCGTATAAAGTGTATCGTATAAAATGTATCGTATAAAGTGTATCGTATAAATCGTATCGTATAAAGTGTATCGTATAAATCGTATCGTATAAAGTGTATCGTATAAAGTGTATCGTATAAAGTGTATCGTATAAAGTGTATCGTATAAAGTGTATCGTATAAAGTGTATCGTATAAAGTGTATCGTATAAAGTGTATCGGATAAATCGTATCGTATAAAGTGTATAAATCCCTTTTCTTTTCGAAATGATTTTCTTGCATCACCATTACTAACTTCAATATCTAATTATATCTAAGTATCTTCCTTAATTTTCCCGCACTGATGATGGAAGTCATGACTTCGGACACATTCGCTGCTTAATACGTCTGCCCCTGCGTCGGTTCTTCTTTAGAGCTGAAGTGAAATTTTATCTTCAACGTTCTACGGTCAATATTTACCTTAGTGCATTCAACGATTTTTTAAATTTTACTCCCATAAATCAGTGATAGGAGACATTTCAAGACGTTTTACATGAGAGACATTTTGCTCGCAAATGCTTACTTTTCGAGATATAACATTAATAACGTTCAGGTAAGAATAACATTATATCAGCTGCGTCATTGTTGCATTGTTGGAACACGAGCAGTTTTTTGACGGAAAAACATCAGGCACGGCATGGCTAAGTTAAGTTATTTTAGGTTTACTTAGGATAGTTTACGTTAGTTTATTTACCTAACCTAACGTTACCTAACCTAACCCATCGTTACGTCAATACCATATTACAGCACATTTAATGTCCGTTTCTTCACTTGTATATTCAAGGTTCCTATCACTTCGAAGTTAAATATCTCGAAAAGTAAGTATTTGCGAGCAAAGTGTCATTCGTATTAAACGTCTTAAAATGTGTCCTATTACCGAATTATGAGAACAAAATTTTGAAAATCGTTGAACGCACTGAAGTAAATATTGACCCTGATCTGAGCTGGAGGAATTGAAAAAAGTAGCATTTTATATTTTTCATGAGGAGGTGCAGACGCGAATAACATGAAACATTGTTTAGAAGTACAAATATTGATGTTAAAGTAGCGGAAATGTGCTAACAACTTAGGCGAGGAAGAGAAGGAAATTTAAAATGTCGTCTTTCATGAATAAATTGTGTGAGAATAGAGCCCAAACTCGAGCTTTGATTTGGATCGAAGACCCAAATTATAACTTATTATGAAGACGTTCGCAACGCTCGAAAAATGAAAGAAAAGGAAAAATTATGAAGCTGGTATACTAACCATCATTGGTTTTGAAAATGTCTTAACTTGAAGCACTTTAGTTCGGAACCATACATGGGTATCATCATATCCATTTCAGCGCACAAAAATGCATGGTCAATATTGAATGTAAGCCTTTCACGGAAATTAAAAATTCCGTTCCAAAGAATCACTAAAGGAACGCATTTAAAAACGTTTTACACGAATGACATTCTGCTCGCTGATGCGTTATTTTTGACATATAACAATAATTATGTTCAGATAGGAATAACATTATATGGTCGGTTGCTTAGTCGCCGCATTGTTGGGTAACGCCCACTTCTTGGCGGAAAATTAACAGCCTCGGCTTGGGTAAGTTAAGGTAAGCTATTTTAGGGGGATTTATGTTATTTTAGGTTAGTTTATTTAACTAACCTACCCTAACCTCACCCATCGTTACGTTAATACCGTATTCCAGCAAATTTACGCGCCCGTTCCTTCACTTTTATATACGACGTTCTTAAACTTCAAAGTTGAATAACTCGAAAATAACGCATCAGCGAGCAGAATGTCATTCGTATTAAACATTTTTAAATGTGTTCCTTTAGTGATTCTTTGGAACGGAATTATTAATTTCCGTGAAAGGCCTAAAAGCAATTTTAACCAAATGCATCAACTTGGATTATCAATACAAATAGGGAAAATATAAAACGAGGGTCGATGTTGAGTTTAATGCGATTACGGAATTTATGAATTTGGCTCCCCAGAATCAGTGAAGGAGCACATTTAAAAACGTTTTACACAAATGATATTTTGCTTGCTGAAGCGTCATTTTCGAGATATAACATGAATTGCGATCAGGTAAGAATAACATTATATGATCGGCTGCGTCGTACCTGCATTGTTGGCACACGAGCAGTATTTTGGCGGGAACCATCAGTGTAGGTTTTGCTAAGTTGAATTATTTTAGGTTATTTAGGTTAGTTTCGGCTAGTTTATTCAACTAACCTAACGTTACCTAACCTAATCAAACCTAGCATCGGGTTAATACCTTATTACAGCATTTTTATGTGTCCGTTTCTTCACTGTTATTTACGACGTTCTTTTAACTTCAAAGCTTAATAACTCGAAAATTACGCATCAGCGAGCAATAACATCTAATTTCTAAATATTCCTTTATTCATAAAGAAAAGCGGCTTACTTCTAAAATAAGTTGATACTTAAATACATTGCAGCCAATTGATTATTAAATGTTTTAAACTAAAATACAAAACTTTAAAAAATATAAACAAATCGTAAGAATGAGGCAACAACCATGTCAGTGACTATAGTAAATATTTATATATTTACTTTCTTATATATATTTATTCAAAATAGATTAGTCGCGAGTGAAATAAATCTATTCGGTAGGATATTTCACTCTAGGTTTGAAAACACTTATGTATGTGTACTAGTCACAAATGAAAACTACAATACGTTGACAAAAAAGACTCAATGAAAATTCTGTCCACATTGTCGCCCGAGCTCAACGATTCGTCAACATTCTTCTATTTTGCTGATAACATAACGAACACACGCACGCACATAAACAACAACAAATACGACTGGAAAATAAAAAAGAGTGACTGGGCGAAAATTAAAATTAACATTTCACTCTCTGTTAACCCTTTAACGTCGGAATTTTTGTACTCTTATTACCGTTATCACAACCACCGTCACTTAACTGGCACCGGCATCAGGCAGTCACCGATATCAGGATGAGGAAGAAACTGCCACTCGGCAGTGAACTCCAAAGAACACACTAGGGAACTAATTTAACGAGAAATACAATATACTGGAGCCATTTTTGAAAGAGGACCGTGGAGTCCTCTTGGGCGTTGAAGGGTTAAAGGTTAACGCCTACATAGTTGCATATATAGGATGAGATTTTCTTGATGAGAACTCAGAATTTCCAATTTTACTTTTATATTTAGTTATTTTGCACGGGGATAACAAGATCCTAAGTAGAATATGGTCCTCTAGTACATCTGAAACAAGAATTTCCAATTTTGTTTTAAATTTCATTTGTTCCTTGAAATAACCGGTCACCCCAAATTCAATTACCAAATCTTATTTCAAAAACACCAAATCCAACTTCACAGAAACCAACTTCAATTTTGCAATGAATCAAGTTAACTTTAAAATTGACCAAATGAATTAGTAAAAAGATTGTTCTCAACAACAGAAGTTGTTAGAAGAATTAAAATTAGAATTAGAATTAGAAATTGTTCTCTCAACAACAGAATTAGCCCCCGACACGGTTAGTCTATTAGTACGCCTCGTAAGGTTTGTCTATCAATAAAATACCTTCATATTAAGAAAATTTCAAAACCCAATGTGTTGCACTACTTCTCATGTATCAAATTTTTCTGAAAATATACGGTTTTTCTTACTTTCTTTCTTTGAAAAGTACCGTCCTGAGGCCTGTACAGCCTGCAGTGACCTGCAGCTTTGGGAGATACAAGCGATCTCTGAACGCCTCCAACACTGACATGAGCAAGGAAGAAAAGAAAAACAGATTATTTCCAATGAAGTTAATGTATGAAACGTATAACATTGAGTTTTTAGATCTGTTAACATTAAGATCCGTAGTTGATATTCACTTCTTCTACACCACTGAGGTGGGCCAGAGAAAAAATAGAAAACAATTTACTTCCAACATAGATGAAACAAAAACATCATTGTTTTTAAAAATGTTTCAACATCAAAGTCTTTGTTATCAACATGGGCATCGTAATACCCATGTTCATATTCGAAACAAATGATTGAGAGAAAAGCAAGGAAAATACATTCCTTTTGTAGCGTAATCTAGGTTTGATAATGCATATAAATACAAGCTAAAAAAACACAATACCAAAGACGATGCATTGTTGAAGACACTCTTATTAGTGCGCACTTACATTGAAATACAAGATTAGGAACGTTCGATATCAGAAATTGACGTTAAAAAGATCTTACTTTTAACGGTAGAAGCCTGCAGCAGGTCAGTTTTCACAGTTTAAAACACGTAAAATCGCTCCAACAGTTTGACCGCAACATGCGCCACCAGTGGCCACACAGGAGATTTTCATAGTGCTGCTGACCGACCAGTAGTCACTACCTCAATTTTCATAAACACTTAATTAACGCTAAGGCAATAGCCATAGCAGAAGATGCGACCTATTGCTGTAGCACTTCAAGTAAATAAATGGTTTAAGTGAAAGTATGATCCAGATCACGTTTGTTATTCTCAAAATCGCGTACAGCAATTAACTTTAAATTTGAGTCGAATATCAACCTTCAATTGCGGTCAGAGAGTCAAGCAACGAATTACGGTTCGTAAAGGCGTAACCACAACAACCTCCAGACGTACGATGTGCATCCTCATCGTCTACCCGAAAGCCCGCAGCACGCGTACCTCTCCGATGGAGAGGTACGCCGTCGAACTGCCATCACGGCTCACGAAGCTGAGGTAGCGCCCTTTGTAGAGTTGGGTCAGAGGGACACGGAACTCCTGGCCAGTAAATGGCGCTGCAGTGATGTAATTAATCACAAGATTGTCAGCGTTGACTCCGGAGTTGCCGAGTCTGATGTCCACCATCTGGAACATGGACGGCGTGATGTAGATATCAGCGACGGTCTCCTCCTTGCCGAAGTCGAAGCTGACCCAAGGATTGGGGCCTGACTTCGAGACGTAGGACTGCGAGCTGGAGGCCCGGCAAGGATGGTAGACGTGGTCCTTCATGCGGGACGTAGGATATGAAGTTGAGGAGGCCGGAGTGGCGGTGATGGCGGTGTCCCGGCCGATGATGTTGTAGGCTGAGGCGGAGGAGCCGTAGCAGATGACGCCAGAACTGAGGGGCGTGGAGCTGGTGTTGTACTGCAGGCCCACGATGCTCGAGTATACCCCGCACGCCTTGTAGTCTGCCACGAGTCTGTATCTTATAAATCTTGTTTGTTTGCGCTCCTTATAACTACATACTACGTATTGCTCTAGAAAACGTGAATACTTTACAGAACGTCTACCATGGACGTCAGTGTAATGAACTGAGTATTTCGCTGAACTTATTCGGGCCCACAAGCAGCTATACTCAAATGTGTCTGTTTTAATAGACTTGAGAAACAATCTACTGCTGTATCACTTGTGGTAAATAAAATGTTTAAATGGTGCTCTGGTATTTTCGGAAAATTATTTAGTTTTCGTAATTTTGAAATTGGAGTGTTGTCCGACGACCAAGTTGTCGTACCTCCATACACTGACGGAGGCGCGCTGCTCTGCATGGATAAATTGAATATGATGCTTGGATAAATTCCAACAGCATTTCTGCCTCGCAAACCTCTCAGGAACGTTATAGGATTATCTGTTTTTTTTTACTAATTTTGTGGGTGTGGTTTGTACATTTTTTGAAGTCATAACCTAAAACTTTTGTTGACTTGAACTCAATGCTGTGTTAGTTGTGTATTCTCACACCGATTTAGTATTCAGCGTCGAAAAATAAAAAAAAAATTTAATTTCAAACCACTCTGCTGTACATTCAAAAATGAAAATATTGTTAACAATTTTAGATCAAGCTCTTTTTAGTAATGTAATGCTGATGAATAAATGTTAACCCATGTTCACTACACCCACGGCAGTGCAAAAGTACTTGGCCAGGACATTCATATGCCGAGCTTGCAGTGCCATTCCTCACATCTTCACCCAGTCTAACTTTTTCGCCGGAGCATGCATGTTTTTCGCCGTCCAAGCGATTTAATTACTTGGGCGACGAAAAACATGCATGCAGGCGGCGAAAAAGTTAGACTGGGTCAGCTATCAGGACGGACTGATATTCCCGGCTACCACGAGCCTGCACCACTCACTGGGAGACACGCAGAAGACGCTGCAGTGCAGAGTTCTTTCACACCAGGACCCGCACCACATCCTGTACCTGAAGGGGATGGCGATCACCTGAGGAGGGACGGCGTAGGTGGCGTTCACCTCGCACGAGAGGTCTGGGGAGCAGCTCGGCTTCAGCTGCGGGCAAAGGCAAGTGAAAGAACAGCGGAGTTAATGGCGTCAGTTCTCGATTATACCCTCCATCGGGACTGCAGATTTTGCATTCAACATCAATCGCTTGTATCCTAGATACTCAACACTGCCTGCTGTGCCCTGCAGCTGATCAGTCGTTTACCTCCATGAGCTTGTATCCTAGACACTCAACACTGCCAGCTGTGCCCTGCAGCTGATCAGTCGTTTACCTCCATGAGCTTGTATCCTAGATACTCAACACTGCCAGCTGTGCTCTGCAGCTGATCAGTCACGTAGGATCATCTAAGGCTATTTTTCGCTATTTTGAAATTGGAGTGTTGTACGATGACCAAGTTGTCGTACCTGTTAGCTATAAGGGGAGATGAGCGCGTTGAGGGTTTTTTTATCTAATTATTTAAGATTGACTTCGTTGATTCCTGCCAATTAAAATCCCAACTATTTAGAGCTATTGTTACTAGGTCATTTCTAGTTGTGTATCAAGCTATTCAGTCAACATAACCTGGCTGGAGTAAGGAGGTCACTGTTAATTTGTAGAGAATAAAAACATTGCTCTGAGATTGTCGGGAATTGAACCCATGCTTCTTCATGTGAGAGTCGCGCACCCTTACCACTAGGCCATAGGGACTTCGGTGACTCCCGTGATGAGGTGATCGTGGTCACGTAGTCAGCACGGCGCACAACCCACCTTGGTGTAGTGCTGCTGCCTCACCACCGCCAGCGCCGCCGTCACCAGCACGGAGGACACCAGCAGCGCCGCCAGACGCATCTCGCTGTCGGACGGGGCCAAGTTGTCGTACGCAGGACCTCGCGGGGACGCTGCCTTCGAGTTTTGTGATGGAGATTTGCTTCTACGGTAAAACAAATAAAAACCGTTTTTACGGTAATCATCTCATCACAAAATAGCAAAATATGTCATTAAAGATCAGCAGGGAGACCATGAAACTTAATTATGAAATACAGGTGCTGTAGTAGTCGTTTTGGTGGTGCGGCTAGTGGAGGAAAATCTTCAAACGACTTGGGGACGTTACGTCCGGTTTTTCGGGGCCAAAATACTCGCGTTTGAGCAATCTTCTCTATAAATTTGAGCTTCCAGCAACCAGGCTAGTACTCCATAACGGGCAAGAAAATATGTTTTATTCCAATCAAGCCCGATACACATCACCTTGTACATTGGTATATCAAATGCCTCATAACTAACACCAGGACGCAATGACGGTTACCCCCGGTCAAGCCGGTACCCATTTCCGACACCTGGGTAGAGTGGGGAATTGTGGCTGAGTTCTCCCTTTTCCCATCGGGGAGAAACACCGGACAGCACTGCAAAACAGGGACCACCTTCACCTGTCATCAGAATTCATCCTTGTGGGACTCCATGGGTTATGTTATATAGATCTTTACTTAAATTGTCAATTACTCGGCATTGTTTCTGGTTTGGGACGTAAGATTTGAAACTTTCGTGAGGAAGAATTAAATAGCATTAGATGTTAGTTCAAGCCTCCCTAACCACAACAAAGACGTTCCAAAGAGAGGAAGGATGAAGGCAGTAAGTTGAGAAAGAAGTTCATGAAACAAGATAGAAGTTGAAGAAGATAGTAGTAGGTGCTGAAAAACTGGGCATCAGTGAACCTAAGAAAGATGGGCCATAACAAAACAAAAAAGATTTTATTTCGACATAAAGAAAGTCTACTTAACTCTAGCCTTGGGACCTCACACTTTTTCCCTCGTAGGAAAGGATGCTTACGCCACAGTTTAGACGCGTCGTCCTATGTATGACCACCGCAAACAAATGTTTTTTTAGAATCTCTGATACGAAGAACTACTTAAGTGTCCCTCATTTATATCAGTGTAAAGAATTAAGTTGATCTTGAATGGCTTGAGTTTATTTTTGGAACCAAAACAGACGTGTTTGTCGTAGAGATAAAGATTCCACTCTATGTGCTCGCGGTGGTACAGTGGTTAAGGGATCGGCCTTGCATG
>JACJUY010003671.1:15817-37536 GCA_014220935.1 Platorchestia sp. MABIK | reverse complement strand
ATTTGAAATGGATTTATTCTGATTTGAAATGGATTTATTCTGATTTGAAATGGATTTAGTCTGATTTGAAATGGATTTAGTCTGATTTGAAATGGATTTAATCTGATTTGAAATGGATTTAATCTGATTTGAAATGGATTTAATCTGATTTGAAATGGATTTAATCTGATTTGAAATGGACTTACTCTGGTTTGATATAAAGCCAGTTGGGTGGACATTTATGTGTAGAAAGTTAGGTGGTTATGAAAGTGTCTATTGCTGTAGGGGACTAAACAAACGTGTCTAATCTGATTATGAAAGTCAGTTAATCATAAAATTTTATTGGTATCTGGGACTAAATTAATTCAATTTTTTTGAGTTTGTTTCGGATTATCGTTTAATGATATTCACTTTTTATTATCACTTTAGTTACTTTAAAAACAAGTACTCATGAAATATGACTAGAAGCGCCGGATCATTGATTTCAAGCTGAATTAAACATGAGCTGTTCACTATTGCGAAAATGTTAAGCTGTAGACTGTTGAGGAAAGTAAAGCTTTATACGGTCGAGAAAAAAACCGGCAAGATTATTCAAAACAAGAAGCTTAACATTTTTATTGTGGTCACTGAATAAGGGGAGGTGTATAATATGGAAAAATCATTTAAAACTAGAGTTTACTTTAGCTTCACTGAAGCAAAATGAGTCTTTCCAAAGCAGGCGCTGATCATAGCTTAGTTTGTCCAAATCTCTCGCGTTGTTTTCTGTCAAAAGCTGATGTGCTGTCTAGCTGCTGTGTTTCTTATTGAGATAGCCAGTGACGGACATCGCAGGGAACACAATCAGATATTCATCACATTCGCAATTCGAACTGTTGCATCACAGGAGGCATGGATGTTTTGACTGCATTTAATATCAATTTACCATCTTTACATTGGAAAGTTCAGTGAGTTCTGGTAAAAGTCGTTATAAGATTTAGTTAAAATTAATTTGTAATTTAATACTATTGTTGCGCAGAATTTTACACCAAGTTTAATAATTTAAAATATCAAAGTTTGTACCATTTTTACGCAGAAGTTGACACCAAGTTTATCCATTTAAAATGATATCAGAGTTAAAGCTATTACTGCTCGTGTGTTAAAAGTAAACACTTGATGGCTGGAGTGGTGGCTTTCCTTGCCTCGCGTGTTCCCGTGCCCTGTAAAAGTTAGTGAACCATGAGACTTGTTACTTGTTTTGTGGTGGAGGGAACGTAAGCTTCCTCAACTTTGTGCGGAGTTTTTTCAAATCTTATGCTTTTTATTCGAACTTGCCGCTGGTGTGTAAAAGTGTATTTTTTGCTTCCGATCTGCCATTTGTGAACTTGTTCATCGAGAAGTTGATATTTCAAGAATTAGCTTACCGATGTATGTAGTGTATTTATGATGTAAAATATTGAAGCTAAATTCAGAAAAGCTATTGAAACCAAATAAATAGCAGGTATTGATGTAAAATATAAGGCATTTATTGATCTTTTTAGAATAAATTGAATCATTTTAATATAATATTCAACACGTTGATGTATCTGTTCCTTGATGGAGCTGCTGGTGCGCCTTAGCGCTACAATTTCGGCGTATATTCCTCCCCAAAGCTCTCATGTTATAAGAAGAGCGGAATGATCTTTCCGAGTGGTAATCAATGTGAACTCTTCACCCACGGCGTAATTCTAGCATCATTCCATGAGTTCGTCTTCTGAATCGATGAGCAGGATTTACGTTGGTAGCTGTATAAGTAATGGCTCTTCATCGACCAGATCCTAGATCGTAAATCTGATTTAGTATCGGGGCTGAGGAAGGAAGAAAAAGAGATAGTACGAAAATTGCAGCGCTCCTTGACTTCACAGTGCCAAACTGTTTAGGTTTTGAGTAATTAGTGACCAAAGAATTTGTAATGCAGATATTACGTATTTAAATGTTCAGGAAATTGAAGCAATGACATTTTGTCTTTGGCTGGATGAAATGCTAAAGCCCACCATGGGAAGGCTCATTGGCAATTACTGAGTTGGGTCAGGTGCTACTTCAGTGTGACCGTAATTTGAAATTTACTGGCTGGGTCTTGCAAATTCCATTACTTATGAAGCTTTTGTGTACTGTTTGATCAAGCATGGATGAGAAAAACATATTTTAATAATATTAAATGACAACTGTTCGAGTGTGACTCGTAAATAATGGTGTTCGTAAAAATGTCCATGCTCAGTTTTGGCTAATATGCATATTCTAACGACGGAAAATAAAACATCCAAATCTGTTATGCGTAGTCATTATGGTTGAGCTTGAGCTAATGAGTCTATCGAAAAAGCCAATGGACAAGACTCGACGACTTTGGCCTATAAAGATGCTGAAGCCTAGTGGTTAACACGGTAACTGCGGCGGGTTAAACTGAGGTTCAATATTGAACGCAAATTAGAGTTCATTTTGGAGATCACTTTTGAAAATGACGAACGTTAAATAGATCGTGCATTCATTTAGTTTTCATAAAGTATTTATGAAAATCGAGTTTGTGGCTGCTGGTTGATCAGCAGCATTATGAAAATCCCCTCAGTGACCACCGGTGGGTCACGTCGCAGTCAAAGTGTTTAAGCGCTCAATTTCAAAGCGGAAGGTCCCTGGTGTGATCCTAATGTCTTGACAGCGTTCTATCGTGAGAAGTGAATACTGACTGACAATTCTTCACTCAAGCGAGGTGCTATGGATACATATAAATGGTTTGCCTTTTGCAAATCCAAATGATAAATACAAGTGTAAAGAAACACGTCTTTAATGAGATCATTATTGCCAGGTGCTTAAATGGATACTGGTTTCAGTAGGGGGACCGTCATTTCGGCCTGCCAATAATCATGAGTTATTTGAAAGCCGACGTTGAGTATGACGTGTTTCAACTTGGTTGGAATAAAACTCCTTTCTTGCGCTTAGTTGGCTGGAATAAAACCACTTTCTTGCGCTTAGTGGGCTGGAATAAAACTACATTCTTGCGCTTAGTGGGTAAGAATAATACTACATTCTTGCGCTTAGTCGGTTGGAATAAAACTACTTTCTTGCGCTTAGTGGGTTAGAATAATACTACATTCTTGCGCTTAGTGGGTTAGAATAATACTACATTCTTGCGCTTAGTGGGTTGGAATAAAACTACTTTCTTACGCTTAGTGGGTTAGAATAAAACTACATTCTTGCGCTTAGTGGGTTGTAATAAAACTACTTTCTTGCGCTTAGTGGGTTAGAATAAAACATCCTTGCGCTCACTTTGTGAACATTGGCTCATACAGCACGGCACAGCAACGCGAGCGTATTGGCTTGAAGAACATTTGAATGAACATTCATTATTTCTTGCGAAGGCTCGAACGACATTTTTTCATAGTAAATGGCTATTCATGGCGAGTTGTCAAATCTTTTAAAATTTCGTTGAATAAAAGAACGTCAACATGTACGTATTAATGAAACCACCTAGTGTTTTATTATTATTTTCACTGGAGCTACATGAGCTTACTCAATAAGGTTCGTGAATGGAGTTCGCTTCCGCTGCAAAAGTTGTATTATATTTTGATCTAAGCTTTGTTCTATTTCAGAAGTTGTAGCGTTTTACAAGTGAGATGAAGCCCTGTGTGAAGCTTAAATTTTCGCATTTTAAACCGCGTTGTAGGTCCTCTCATTTTTTTACGTGTGGATTTATTTTGGTTGGACCTGGAAAATGAAATTCTATTTTTTCATTTACTGAAAATCTGAAATTATCACTTCTGAAAATCACTTCTCTCCCGGTATAAATTAGGGTGCGAGGCTCTAAGCGTCGCATTTTCTCAGATTCTCCAGCTCAAGTCATCAAACGTCGCAGCTCTCCAAGTTTATCAATATCATGTGGACCTGACATTTGGACATTTATGTACCTACTACGCCATGGATGTTCTAGTTGGAACTTTGTCAGTTGGCGTTCCTCCGACTACATCATGTGCAGCGTCATCAGTTAGTGAGCCTACATGTAAGCGTTCCTCGACCTCTGCGTTGTCGCTGGTGTCAAGGTACGAGTCTGATGTGGCAGCTCAACGATGGTTGCCCGTGTATTTGGACAAAAACAACCCAAAGCAATCGACTCAATCAGATATCTCGAGTGTTGTGCCTACGGCCGAACGCGTGGAAAGTAATGTGTCCGATACAGGGGTTTCTGTTGTTTCATCCACCAGTGAGACAGCTTGTTTCACGACTGCCAGCTTTTCTGTTTTGACTGATAAAATCTCTGCTCCAGCAACCTCATCTGTGTCTCAATATGCTAATCCGTGTTCTCTTTCAAGAGTTGAGTGTCGCACTTCTGAATCAGTTGATCATCACCCGTTTTTACCCGATGCTGTTGCCTCTACTTTTGATTTCCCTTTTCGGATTTCAAGTCCCAGTGTCCGATCTTCTGTGAAACATTGTGAACGCTCGGCCACTAGAAAGACTTCTTTGGGTCATCGAGAAGCTCCTTGGGGCTTATCCAAGAATGTTTCTTCAGCCGTTGACGTCGGTGACAATCGTAGGACGCCAGTTGATGTGCCTACGAAAGATGCTGGGGTCCGCCCTAATATTCTTCCTCTTTCTTCTATACCTGCACCACCACCACCACCTCCTCCTTTTAGCTCAGCTGTCCCTTCTGTCTTGGAACAAATTGTCTTCAGTTCTGGAGCAGGTCTTTTCAGTGACAAACACTCTCCTTTTGATAAAGAGCGCTCTTCATTTAGAAACATCTCGAGTCGTCCTGTCACATGCACCGAGCGTTCACCTGCTTTATCTGAGGACTCGAATAATAGAAGAAAACTTCCATGCCCACAATCTGCTTCTCCAGTATTTGCTTCAGTTAGTTCAATGAAGCTTGAGCCTTGCGCTACTGTTACCGTGAACTCAGGACTTGGTCCACGTTCTTCTGTAATTCGTGTGCCTCGTACTCCACTGGATGAAACGTATCACGTTTTGTCGGCTGATGAAGCCGGTGAAGAACCTTGTGGTATCAGCTCAGTGAGTAATCCTGAAAATCAAGCGAAGAGGGAAAGTAACTTGAGTTCTTCGTCCAGTGATGTTGACACCAACGAGTTAGCTGATAGCAGTGTAAAAAAGTTTCAATATTCGAGATTTATGAAGACTTCAAGGCTTCTCGATACAGATAAAGAGATTGATACCCTCGAAGGCAGTGATTCTAAGCGTCAAACTTTCCAGAGGGCGATGACACTCAAACTAAGTCGGTCACGACGGAGTTTTTTGAGTCGACGGAAAATTTTGGAAAAGAAATCACGTGAGACATCTGGTGAATCTTTCGAACGATATCACACTGGTCTCCCAGGTACAAAGTTGCTAAAGCCAATGGGTACCAAAAACGTGTTTCAAAAGACCCAAGTAGGATCGGATCCAACTAGGACTTGTAGCGCCTACCAGGAGTGTGCTCAATTTAAACCTGCATTTTGCACTCCAAATGGAAGTTCAAGTGAATGTTCGTCTCAGATAGGAGCAGCCTCAGAAACAAGTTTGAGGTTCGAGGATTTTCCAAGGGAAATTTTTTCGAAACCTTGTCCCCCCACAACTGTGTCTGGTGAATCTCTTCATGAGATTCTACCTAGACCGTCAACTCACTTTTCAATCATCACGTCTTGCTCTTCTAGGGAGCAAATTCAATCAAAATTCGCTGATCTCACCCTAACCGCGAGGTCTTTTGAGTCTCCTCCTGAGACCCAACTTGAACCTCCTTCACCTGCACTCGAGAGATCTGATGAGCCTCAGAAGGAGATTCAACCAGAACTCTCGCACGTCTTATTTCCTGCTGAAATACCAGAAGGCATCCAACTGAAGCCTTCGACGCATACCGTCAAATCTAGTGAGTCGCAAATTAAAGTTTTTCCAACTCCAGCAACTCCTTTTCAAGCTAATCGTGTTAGTGAATTTCGTACCCAAGCTCAGTTACGGCCTTCGACGCCTGCTTCCATCAGTAAGCCTGACGAATTTCTTATTAGGAACCAGTTTCAACCGATACTTGACACAAAACTTGAATATGACAGTGAATCTTTTGATTTGGCTTCAGGTAAAATAGCAAGCTTAACGCCACTCCTGACATCTTTAGAAGATTGTGTGCCTCCCTTTAAACTCACGCCTTACAAAACAGATGCACAAGCAACGAGCAAGCAACCAACGCAGTCACAACCTGCTGAGGTGAAGCCATTTTATGCATCAAATGAACAGGTTTGTGAGCCTGACGAGATATGGACCAAAGACTGTGTTGGAACAGTTTCAGGAATAGCTAATGATTCCATCGCATCTAAAAATCGCAGTGGCTTTCTTTCTTGGCGTTCCCTGCCAGAAAATATTGAAAAATTCTCTGAGGAATATCAAGGCCCGAATATTGGAGAACCATGTGATACCATGCGTACTGAAACTCAGGTCGATGAAACAACAAGGCTTTCAAATTCAACACCGGCTGTGTTTCCAGAGGATAGAACTTCTATGAGTCCTTTTTGCCCCAAAGCATTTCATAAAGTCTCGAAAACTCCGTTGTTCTTCAAATCGTCGGATATCATGTCCATCTACTGTTCTAAGCCTCGTTTGAGAACTATAACTACTCTCCATCTCAAAACGAAAGATAATTCGATCCCAAAACCTCGCAGAATACCTAGCATTGCGGGCAAACTCGCTCCAGCTGGCTCTAAAAGCGCCTCCCACGTTGCGGAAGACTCCGCTCCCACTTTCAAGGTTCGCTCCATGCGACGCAGGTTTGAAAGGCTAAAGCGCTCTTCTGAAGATTCCGGAGAGTTCTCTGTGGATCCGTCACCCAAGCGAGCCAGGAGAGGCGCCAAAGGTTACGACTTATTGATGAAAGCCATTCGGTGTTCCACGGACGAGCTTCTGAAGCAAGTTGCTACGCGAGGCAGCAGCGCACAGTCACGGGTACTGCAGAGCAAGGAAGCTCTGCTCAAGCGAGGTGTTGTTTCGGACCGAGATGTTTTGCTGCAACGACGCAGGGATGCCGAGGTAGTTGGATGCTCGATGATTTTTTTCTTGCTTAGCCTTTGAGACTAGCTACTGGAAGAAAATTATTTTCATGTGTGCATTGTTATGTTTAAAATATATTTTACCTTAATTCAGATGGCATACAATAAGTAATAAATTTGTTGATACGTTAGTTTACCCATGTTATGGGGACTGGCGCTCGAAGAAGAGATACTTTTTAGATTTTTCAGTTGTAGACAATTGTGTATAGCCTTCAGGGACTTTTGTCTTTTGTGGCCACTTATCTTCTTCCGGTTATTATGCCTTCTTCGTTATTTCTGTTGCGTTTTTTCTCCCTCTTCCTTCCTAACTTGCTGTTTCTATGTGTAAGGTATCCTGTGGGAGAATACACCTCGTGCATAGATTCCCTGTTTTCTGCAGCGCGTACCTAGTTATTTTTTCTTCGCTCTCCTGCGATATTCTCTGTTGTGGTCAGTTTTAAGCTTACGTAATAATTTGAAATAAAGTCAACAGTGAAATTGCTGAAACATAAATAACTGCTCTTTTGCACGGATCCCATCATTGATGCTATGAATGTCAGCCTAGTCAAAAGTTTGTCGACTTATTTGGCCGATGTACTTGAGAATTAAATAGTTCTCTTTGAAAATTAGTGCTCCTCAGGGGGATACAACTATTGTATCTATGGTAATTAGCACTCCCAGGGGGAAATGTATGAGGGCCCGAGCTGAGAGTTAGGTGGCCTTTTTGTTGAAATAAAATGTTTTTTATTATGTTAAGGACCACTTTTTTTCGGTTCACTGCTGTCCTGTTTTTTAAGCACCTACTACTTTCTTCTTCAACTTTGATCTTGTTTCATGAACTTCTTTCTTATCTTACTGTTTCTATGCCCTTTCTGCATAGATTCCGCGTTCCCTTAATTCCTACTAAATGGTGCTTTCTTCCTTCCTCTCTTTGGATCGCCTTTGTTGCGGATATGGAGGCTTAAACTAACTAATAATCTAATCTAATCTACTACTTTCTTCTTCAACTTTTATCTTGTTTCATGAGCTTCTTATCAATTTACTGTTTCTATGCCCCTTCTGCATAGGTTCCGCATTCCCTTATATCCATACTAAATAGAGCCTTCCTCCTTCCTCTCTTCGATACGCTCTTTTTTGTAGCGGCTTGGGAGGCTTAAACTAACTTATAATCTAATCTAATCTTCCTTTATCTCTTCGATACGCACTTTTTTGTTGCGGTTAGGGAGGCTTAAACGAACATATAATCTAATCTTAGAAAATTAGTGTGGTGGTATTTTGAAATTTTTACGTCTGAATTCGACTGTTGGGGACGTTCAAGTGTCATAATGTCTAGAGGATGGTAACCTGTCAGTCCGTTTGCGTGAAATTCATTTGATGGGAGCTGCGTTTGGAATTGCTTACTTCCATTGAGTTCTTCGTAGGGAATTACTTCGTCGTTATTTGACCATCAATATGATAAACCAGTAAGCAACTACGAGATTAGATGTTATGAAGAAAAGTATTAAAAATGGGCCATTACCTGTAGGTTCCGAGTTTGTCATGCCACTACCATGATGATGGTCGTACTGTTTTTCTCACCTCGTTTTCTTAGACGTCAGACGACCCTTCGGAGTTGCTAGAAGGGATGAAAAAGAGCAGAGGAAAGGGTTCAGCATCATTGGCGGTTCCGAGTGGATGAGGGAGAGCAGAGGAAAGAGTACGCCCTTAATGGCGGCGTCGATTCTCCTCCGACCGCTTTTAAAAGAAGAGAGGTCGCTCGTACGCTTGAGAACCAACGTTCGAGTGTGTTTCTGTAGGCCACAGGACAAAGTTAAACTTGCTGCTTTTCCGAGCCTTCATTGCTTTCAATTCGGACGACTGATGTACAGGGGCACTTGCTACGGAAGTAATGCTCATAAATGTACACCCAGTTTTGTCCTCGAGTTGTAAATCATCTCATGCATACCTAAACTACGCGCACAAAAATTAATCCAAGTTATTCACATCTTGAATCAAGATGGTATTAATGTAGTGTATAGCTGGGACAAAATTTAATCCGCGTAAGTTTGAGTTTTCGTGTCTTTTGACTCTTTGATCGGCTGAGTTACTCAAAAAGATTCTTTTCCTTTTAATGGCTTGATGTGTTTTGGTGTTATGTGACACTCTTCTTATTTTCCTCGCATCTGATGCATTGCTCTTACTTCGGTAAAACGGGAGCCTTCATCACATGGGCGCATCTCGACGCACTCTTTGTTTATGAAAACTTCCTTCTACTGTCATTCAACTTCATTTTGATTTTTGACTCAGCCTCTCCCAAGAGCCCCTTTAGCGACAAACGCAATAGTTTATTCCTAAATCTATGAAGTGTTAAGACTTAAGAGTTTTGTCTTGTGCCATCAGGTATTTTTTTAACTGTATTGTGTGCTTTGACAGAAGAATTACGGAACTCATCGTACAAAATTTCTTCAGCAATCGCTGAAAAATCCTCAATTTATTTCTTACCAGTTCTTTATTTCTGTTCATAGAAACGACAAAATTAACGTGAAGGTTGCTTCACATTTTCGAATTTAAATTTCACAAACGTAAAAATTCTTCTTCATTTGTTCAATGTCCCACGTTCAAATATTTCGCGGTTAAAAGCATGAGTACATTGACTGCGGCGTGACGCCCAGGGGGTCAGTAACACAATTTTTTTATAAATACTTAATCAAAATCTAACGAAAGCGCAGCCTATTTTTCTCCTAACTTTACAGGCATTCATTTTCATGTGTGGCATATTCTTTGAATAGCTCTATTCTATATCTTTTATTTCTTTAATACTTGATCAAAACCTGATTGAGGTATGATCCAATTCTCACTCAACGTGAACAAAATGCCCGTGTATCTAATTTCTTTTAGAATTTGTGTGTTGATGTAATTTTTTAAGTTCACTGCCGAGTTGCAGTTCCATCTCAATTCTGATCTTGGTTACAACCTAATGCGTCTAATAACGGTGATTGTAATAACTCATGTTAGTAAAAAAAATTCTGACAGTTAAAGATCAATATTTGTCGTTTTCAATGTAAAATCCTAACTGGAATTAACTCTTATTTGTTTTTGTATGAGTTCTATTGACTTTAATTTGATTTAGAAACCGAAATATAAAGAGGTGAAGCCAGCTCATGTGGACGTATTGATGGCATTCATACCTGTGCACCAGCCCGGCCAGGTCTGGACGCGACGAGTAGACCCTGTAGCGGCAGCAGCATCTTTTGTTGAAGTATCGACTGCCTGTGCCAGTAATGGATCACCCTCCTCTGGTGCCCTGCGTTGTATTGCCTTGCTCCAGTTACTTCGCTCCTGTCCACCAGTTCTTGCGTTGTACCTTCGACCGCCAGCACATCATTTTCCTTTCGATTACCAGCACGCAATTTTCCCTTCGACCGCCAACACACAATTTTCCCTTCGATCGCCAGGACATTATTTTCCTCTTGACCACTCTGACAATTTAACCTTAAGTCTTCCAGGGCTTAATTTCACCTCTTGCCTCCTACCCCTCAGGAGGACACACTATTGTATGTATGGGAATTGCCGTTCACTGGGGGAAAATATGTGGTCCTGAGCTGAGAGGTGGGTAGGCGTTTTTTTTTGTCGAAATGAGATGTTTTTTGTTTTGTTAAAGACCATCTTTTTTCGGTTCACTGCTGTCCTGTTTTTTCAGTACCTCTGACTTTCTTCTTCAACTTTTATCTTGTTTCATAACCTTAGTTCTTATCTTACTGTTTCTATACGCATGGAATCCTGTACGGGAACATCCCATGTGCATAGATTCCAAGTTCCCTTAACTCCATACTAAATGGTGTCTTCATCCTTCCTCTCTTTGAACATCTTTGTTGTGGTAAGGTAGATTAAAACTGATTTATAATGGATCAATTATTGCTCATGCATCGTTTCCGCGTTCCTTTTACTCCATACTAAATGGTGCCTTCCTTCTTCTTCTCTTTGGAAACCCTTTGTTGCGGTTAGGGAGGCTTACACTAACATCTAATCTAATTTAATCTCTTACCTCCAGTACGTATAGTTCTGCCATTGACAATACTTCATTTGATTTCAAACTTCGCTAGGGATTGGATCCCACCGACCCCTCTCCCGACTCACCGGCATCAAGCTGTGCTTTTTCAGCAGATGCAGGCACTTCTTCTTGTATCCATATTTTGTGATCCATGTTGACAGCTCGTGACGCATAATCTACGTTCAGAGACTCTCGATGTTAGATTTTTAGGAGGTTTATAAAGCGTTCCATTACATATATTCTGCGCAGGGTTCAGGTCACTGACAATTTCTTTGTCTTAGACGCATTTTACGCAAGTGCAGGATTTGGTTTGTGTTTTAAATTTAAATTTCAACCGGACAAATTGTTATTTTCCTATTTATCATCTTCGAGAATATAATAATACTTTGAGTTGAATCAGTGTAAATTGTGATGAATGTAAATTGAATCTTGATCTGCATCTTTTTAATACGCTATTTGATTTGCATCTCTCCAACGAGTTACTCGCGTTTGCGTTCAAAATACAGTGTGTGTTATGATTTACCTCTAGTGGAGTCGTTGAAAAGAGCTTGGCTTTTTTTTTGTTCTCAGTCATTCTGCTATTGCTTCAGCATTAGGATAATCCCTTATTTTTTGGGTCATCTTGAAGTTTGGTGGAGAGCAATCAAGGTAATGCCATAGCTCGCCTCATCCCATAATGCCCTCCAGTTATGCCTGCCTGCGCCCCGTCATCTGAGGCAGTATTTCCAAACAATTTGCGCTTTCTCAGCGGTACAGCTGCCAGCGTAGCGTAATTTTTTCAGGTGTATTTGGCTACGCTACGTGCTAGAACACGCAGCATAACCAAGTTAACCGTGAAGAATCTACGCCTTCGGCTGTACCGTTACAACGACGTAAATTGTTTGAATATCAGGCCTTTGGCCTCAACGTTTCCTAATCTTGCCACAAATGTACCAGCATCGACCTCACTCTGTTCACCACGTTGGTCGCGATGTGAGCCGCCCGTATACGTGGAGGGAATTTTCATTGTGCTGCTGACCGACCAGTTAAAAATAAATATTCAATTTAAACTTAAAAATTGAAATTAAATGTTCAAATATGCAAGTTAAATATTCAACTCAAGTGTAAAGTTAATTGTGGCAAACAATTTTGAAAATAGAAAATATTAATTGGATGGGCCTTGATAAGTACTTGAAGCTAAATGAAGGCACGATCCAACTAATATTTTATATTTACCAAATTGGTTGCTGCAATTCACTTTACATTTGAGTTGAATATTTAACTTCAATTTAACCCATCGCGAACAACGTGTTGTGTGCAGTTCGCGCTCATTGCGATGGTTCTCAATCTCGCGTAGAGGACATACTTCAGGAGGTTTTTTCTCCTAATTTGAATTCTAGGCCGCTCGAAATAATTTCTGGGTTCACTTTACAAATCGATTATTTGTGGGGGAAATAGTGGAGTTTTTAATTTTTTGCTGGCGGAAATCGTATTATTTTAATTGTGTTGTGAGCATTTTTTTCAGCATAGTTGGCTAGCTGTCTAGATATGTCCTATACGTCTTGCCTTAAAACTCCTATTGTTTCAGCGTATCGCATTCACTGTGTGCCATGCTTGAAAAAACTGATCAGTAAAACAAAGCGCGTCACAATTTTTTATAATATCAGCTGTTAAACTTTTACGCGAGGCCTTGGCTTTTTAGCATTTCTTAATGTACTGAAAAATCTTGCATTCCATCTTCAAGCAATTTCTGAGCTGTGAAGTCGATCCTAGACTGCACGTCATCTCATGCGAGCTTTAACTTCCACGTATTAAAATTCTTTCGTCATTCAGCAAGTGCTATGCTTTATTCAAGCTATGAATAGCTGCGACCAGCTGCTATCGCAAAAGTTGTGGTTCGCATAAAATGATAGATGTGTAACTCGAGGTTCAATCATTAAAATGAAAACATTCATAAAATGATGTTCAACTTTTATCTGCATAGATTGAGGTTCCCTTACAATGACACAACTCGAGGTACAACTATTCACATAAAAATGTGTTCAAAATAAGGCATAACTTCTATTCGTAAAAGTTGAGGTTTACATAAAATGATAGCCTGAAGTCCGCGAGTTCGGCCATCCGTATAACTCGAGAATCGCCTGAAGTCCGTGCGTTCGGCTCACTTGCGGTTGGTCACATCGACAGCGGCCTCATGTCTCTGGTCCAGTAATCCCCTCTAGTTGCGCGCCGGCTTATGTACTCACGTCTGGACACGCGGAGTCTTGGACACGGACTCGCGGATCTCGTGCACTTGAGCGGTTCTGATACTCAGCGTCTGAGTTATGGCATGTGGAGAGCTCACGGCTAGACTCCGAGGTATGCGGAGAGCTCACGGCAAGACTCCGAGGTATGCGGAGAGCTCACGGCAAGACTCCGAGGTATGCGGAGAGCTCACGGCTAGACTCCGAGGTATGCGGAGAGCTCACGGCTAGACTCCTAGGTATGCGGAGAGCTCACGGCTAGACTCCGAGGTATGCGGAGAGCTCACGGCAAGACTCCGAGGTATGCGGAGAGCTCACGGCTAGACTCCGAGGTATGCGGAGAGCGCAAAGTGAGAGTCTAGGGAGCATGAAACTGCGTTGTCTTTATAGTATATAGTCGTCTACTTCAAGCGTATGGAAGATTTTGTAGGGTGAGCGAAAACCTCATAGTTAAACGCCTAATTAGGGTAAAACTATTCGATCTGTGGGGGGTAGCGCTTCCAAGTTGAAGACTATAGATTATTCTAAGCTGAAGGTTAGGTAGGTATTTTGGAACTTCTCCGGATATGCCTCGCCACTAATGCAACGCATAAGTTCACCCGCTTGTAACTTTTAATATAATGTACCTATCAACTTCAAATTACTCTCAAATGAAAGATTGAGACTTTCTTTCTTTCCGTACCGTAGACGATACGGAAACGGTTTTCTGTAAACTTCATAAATTTCTGGATGTACCTGATTCGAGCGCCATCATAACACACAGTAGCGGCCATAATGGTTCGGACAACCAACTCGACAAACTACGATCAATAACTTCAATACTAGGAGCTGCAATGAGCTCAATTTATACACACATGTGAAGCCACATGTCTTAGTTAACAGGTGTTAAAATCTTAAATCATTTGGGTGAACAAAACACAAGTTGTAAACAAATACATTAGAATAGCAAAAATTTCATGTGGTCAAAAAAGTTTGGACAAACATTATAGAAACTGAATCAATTTTTGAAATGTGGTGAAAAAATTAAAAAAACATCGTAACAACGTTTCTGCACAATTAAGATGTTCCAAAGAGAAGCAGGAAGAATCTGCCGTTTAGAATGGAGTTAAGGGGACTGTCTAGGCGGAAGTCGGAAGAATAATTGTTGATTATCTGTTTTTAAATGCATCTTATAGAGTATTTTCTTGCGCTTCCATTGGTACCATTCGCTCGCGTCTACTCCGATTGGTACGCCCTCCAGAGGCGGGAGAGCGAGCGGAGTAGCGTGACCTTGACGCTGAGTGACCCCTCCCACCCCTCGTTATTGGGGGTCAATTGGGTGTGTTTCTTTGCGGCAATGGCAAGAGAGTTCGTTCATGGGCTACTCAAAGTGCTTTCATATTCGAACGAAGCATTCTAACGCTGAGTGAAAATTTTTGATGATTCAAGAATCCAGCTGTTCTGTGTACACACGCTTTCATTCAAAGTTCGACGACAGCCGCAGTACCATAGCTACGGCTATGGTGAGTACACCAATCGAAAAAGCTTGAAAAGAGCTACAAGGCAGAGGAGTTAATTTAAAAAAAGTATTTTGGTCAAAATTAGAAAAAATGTTGAGAAAAATTGATGTTTTGAACACTCACACTTATTGTCTTTTGATGTAGATTTTCTCCCAGAGTTCTAAAACTACAGCAGTAGTAAACCTATCAATCGAAAGGGCTTAAAAAGCGCTACGAAAGCTCAAGAGTTCATTGTAGAAAACACTTAGTTCAAAAATTAGAAAGAAAAACAAAAAAAACACATTTTCTGGAAACTTGCTAATTGGTCTCTTCAAATGCATCTTCTTCCACAATTTTTGGAGTAGAAGAATGGGTAATGTAACATTCGATAGGGTTTAGCAAGCTCTGTCTATAAGGTTTACAATTTTTTTAAATACTGATTATTTTGAAGATTATACGACACGAAAAAATGAAAAAACAAAAAGAAGTAAAAATTTATTCAAAAAATTCCTAAAATTTCAAAAATGAAAGTATCGAAATTGACTAAACCTTACCGTTAGATAGATATATAAGCTATCTAACAACGAATTGCCGGTTCTGTACCTTCTAAATTGTAGAACTAGATAGAATTTAAAAAAAAACATTTCGTTTATGTCAAAAATGAAAAAATGGAGATACGGAAAAACACAGCAATAATAAAATAATCGTTGCAGCATTTCACCCCTACTGTGGAAATTTCAGAGTAATCCATCCGTATATTACGGACTTTTTTGCTTGGGTAGACCGCCTCCTCAAGGGAATGCGGAATACATGTACAAGGTATGTTCCCACATAAAATCCTCTGCGAACAGTTGATTGAGAAGGAAGATTCTGAAACAAGATAAATAGGATTACTGTGAACCAGAAAAAAGATGACCCTCAAGAAAACCAAAAATCTATTTTATTTCAACAAAAACATGACCCCCCTAACTCTCACACAGGACCTCACATTTTTCCTCCAGGGAGCGGTGATTTCTATTGGTACGATAATTATATCCCCAGAGGAGAAATGAGCCAATTTGCACAGCACACAGCATCTCGGGCGGGACTAATTAGCGCGGGCAGCAGCACCATTAAATCGCATGCCACGGAGACGTTCCCCAGAACGCAGAGGGCAATTTGGTTACCGTGGCAACGATGTCATTACCCCGGCGTCAAACATGAGATGACCTCTCGCTTCGAAGAGCCGTTTCTCCGCACCATCTTTAGCCGAGAACATCACTGCTTGCTAGGATATTTGTGTTACTGTTCGGCGGAAATTGTGTGTGTGGGTGCACGATTGTGTCGTTCGTGCAGCTTGTTGGTTTGGAGTTCATTGCTTGTAGGGATGGTGGTTTATGATTCAAAGCTGAGTCATTATTTGGTTGTTTCGATTGTCGGCACTAGAGGGCGCTTCGTTTTGTTGAAGTGTGAGACTTGACTAGACGCGGACGGCTCGGGACAGACAGGTGAACTCAGAGGGGGAGCTGGTTTTCCTGCTTTAGTGCCACGGGTGAATGCGAAGAGTAAGAACGCGTGCCGCTGCTGCCAAGGTCAGAACACGTGGTGCAGAATGATGGAGTGAAAATAGTTGCTACCTCCATTTGCCTTCTTAAAATAGCTTGATTTTTCGCTCGAGATGTGTTCTATTTGTTCTGTCGTGTGCTGGGGCGGGAAATTTATCGTGTCTATTTTTAGCCCTTGCTATTCCAGTGTGACTGGGATAATAAAAGAAAGTATGTAGGATTATCGATTGTGTATTATGATGCTGTATTACCTGGTTGTAAGTAATTACACGTATTAATATTTAGGGTAATGGTAAAATGTTTTTACAAGTGAATACTATCACTAACTAGAAGTATCGGCTCGTGTTTATATTTTGGTTTACCATTTTAGCATTTAGTTTTCCAAGTTTTGTATAAAACATTGTTGTGAAATTTGGCCTCAGAGTAAACCATGTATCCAACATTACTAACTATAAGGACAATGACCTACATGTAAAAACGAGCCTGTATAACCCAACCAACTGTATACAGACAACGGACTTCATGTCAAAACTTGTGAAATCAAATTACAATGTACTGTCACACTGCAAGCAAGTACGAAACTTGTATGACGTGTTGAAATCAGCTGTTCATGCATTTAAAACAAGAGTAAGCAAACCTCCGTAAAGCAAAGCTCCTCGCCAGACGTAAGACGTTCCAGCAATTTGGGCTGAATGTTCAAGCCATTAAGGTGTGGATGTTCAAGTTATTTGGACCAAATGTTCTAGCCATTTGGGCTGAATGTTTAAGCTATTTATTTCGTCGTCGATGAAGCTCGTGGCATAAGTTCTCCAAAATTGATATGGCTACGCCATCTGCTGATTTTCCTAGTTCAATCACTGATGTTTGAGCTTTTCCTGATGAAATTAAATCGTTGAAAATGGAACTCTGCAATGTTACAGTAGGTTTCTTCGGCAAAAATCGTTAAGGTTGAGCTTTTATGTATAAAATGGAAGCCCTGAGAGATGATAACCCTGCAGGGTTACTGCGTCTTGTTTTCGTGCAGTAGCGTGACTGTTTTCGTTAAATGACGCCTGCTTGTGACTGTTAACACTATTTTCTCAAACTGAAGCCTATAAAGTTCATTTAATTAAGTTGGCTAACTCCTTTTACTATGCTAGGGCGTTAACACAGAAGGAAGCTTAATCCATTTCCTTAAAAGCATTGAAAAGCCAAGTCGATACTCGCCTTCATTCGTCACTGTCGCTCTCTCGCCCGTGCGTGTTTTTGCCCTGGTTTGGTTGTGCTGGAGCGTCTGCCCTGCTGTCTGTAGTGTGAATATTTTTAACCTTTTATTTGACAATATATCTTTAAAATCACAACTCAGAAGTATTAAAATGAGAAAGATTAAACATTATTCCTTTTTTGTATATGCATGTATAACTTGTGGAAATGCCACTTTCTAATGTGTTCCAACTTTTTTGCCGAGCATGTGAGATTTTAGTCGCCAAAGTATAGCCCTGCATTGAACAGATAAAACCATGCGTAGATGTGTCATCGAAGAAGTCAAACTGGGTGTTGGAAGTGTGTCGTGTGAAATCGTGTACGTGATGGTGCGACGTGTGCCCCTCAGGGGTATACTCACTGGGGAAACACCCTGGGAATAGGTTCCTTGTTCCTCCAACTCCATACTAAATTGTGCCTTCCTCCTTCTTCTCTTTGAAACACCTAATATCGTGGTGAGGGAAGCTTAAACTCCCTTATGTTATTTAATCTGTACGATGCGTTATTCTAATATTCTGGACTCTGTAGGTATAGTGTTAGTAGACTAGGCCTCATCACCTACGCTCAAAAACTTCAGTCATTATTACTTTTTTATTTTCCGGTCGATTCGCCCTGCCTTACACATGCACAAAATCTGGGGATGTTCTCATTCAAGCTTAAAACATTCGAATATTTTAAAGTTGCAACTTATCACTCACATGACTAAGTTATTCCAGGTTTGAAATTATAAACCAAATACTACCAACTCATGCTTCTTCTCCTAAAAAGCGTTCCAAATTTTCTAGCTACCTTAGGATTGTCATCTACTTGTCCGGCGTAGCCATTGATTTTCACATGATACAATTGTTTTTTCAAACACTCGATTGTTTTTTCAAACACCTTAGTGTCCAGTCTGTCATTTCGTACGTCTCATCGTGTCCGTTGGTGCATTTGAATTATAACTCATGCTGTGAGGTTTGTGATGTAAACGCAGAGCACGTCGAAATCTTCCAATGTGCCTCATTTCTCCCCTTACCATTTTGCACAGATTTAAAAAAAAAATCACGTTTTCCATAATTTTCCGAAGATTGTCTTGCAGCGCATCCTGGGGACTTGCTGTCTCTGAGGGATGTGTAATAATTTTTCGTAACGGTTCCCTATTGTGTCTGTCCTGGTCGTGTGCCATGGGGAAGTTACGCTCCTCAGTTGCAATATCCAAGGCAAAATTATTTCATCGCACAGTTAGGAATGCGTATGAAGAGTCTGTGTGCCCTTACTTTTCCTGGTTCCATTCTTTTGTCTTCGTAGGGAGGCTAAAGCACCGTGCTCTTGTTTCTTAGGGAGGCTCAAGGCACCGCTAGCACGAGTGTCTGCTCTTGTTTCTTTTTTCGTTTTAAAACCACTTATTACAGTTTCTTGCATTCGTATGTAGAGCCTTCTTATTAAGACGTCTCCCCACACATTTCTATTTAAAATCCGATCTTATTGTAATGTGTTCTATTTTTAAATTCCGCTGGTATGCTGCTTGTGTAGGAAGCTACTTAACTCATAACTTTCTTGTTACTTGCTGCGAGTTCATAACAAAAATCATTCAATATGAATACGTTTCCTCGCTCCATTCCCTGGAGTACCCGGTCGTTTTCGATGCGCAAGTTTCTGTTACTTGCAGCGGGTTCGGTCGGTGGTGCGTGGTGGTGATGCGGACCTGTCGCTGCTGGTGAGGGAGGGAGAGCCCGTCACCGCGAGACTGCGCTCCATCCTCACGTCCTCCCTCCTCGACCACCACGGCGCCTCCCCTCACTTCGCTCGCAGGAGGTGGGCGTGTGCGGGCTGTGCTTTTGTGCTGTTGCAGTTCGTCATCTTATGCTGTGTAGTGTTGCAGTGTGTGCTTTTGTGTGGTGTTGGAGTGTGTGCTTTTGTGTGGTGTTGGAGTGTGTGCTTTTGTGTGGTGTTGGAGTGTGTGATTTTGTGTGGTGTTGGAGTGTGTGATTTTGTGTGGTGTTGGAGTGTGTGATTTTGTGTGATGTTGAAGTGTGCTTTTGTGTGGTGTTGGAGTGTGTGATTTTGTGTGGTGTTGGGAGTGTGTGGTTTGGTTTTATTGTGTTGAAATGTATGTTTTTGTTGACTATTTGATCGTTATTTCATTTAGTTATTATTAGCTATTTGTTTTTTTGACTTTATTGTAGGATTTCGTTCAAAAATGATGTGAATTGGAACTGGTCATCTGAAAAAAAACACTGACAACCCTCACTTTGTACCTGTCCTGCAGCTGCTCAACGTTCCTTCTTCGTGTGATTCATGAATACAATATTATCTTATGTGCTCTACAAAGTATTGTATGTTGATTATTATTTGCTTTGATTCATTCTTTTTTAACAGAATTATTTTTCTGCGTCAACTCGAAAATTTAGCAAAGTTAATCTCTTTATTGACTGACGTATTTGCTGAAGAATATTCCCTTCAAGGGATACAACTATTGTATCTATGGGAATTAGCCCCCCCAGGGGGAAGATGTGAGGTTCTGAGCTGATAGGTAAGCGTTGAAAAGCTTGTTGAAATAAAACATTTTTTATATTGTTAAGGACCTTTTTTTCAGTTCAAAATTAATCGTTCTTATATTCTAAATGCTTCAATGAAATGTTCATGCCTTACTCGGTTTCATGAACGATAATGTAAGGGAAATCACCGTAACATTTCGTTATAAACCCCAAACAATTTGGCCGTAACTGGGTTAAACTGAATTCAGCGAATGCAGTTGTTATCGCCGAACAACAATGCACATCGGTCGAATTTTTCTCGCTACCTTGTAAATTAGAGAAGCCTCAAGTGTACGGTGGGCTCTCCAACTTAGCTCATTTTCGTCTTCCATAAGCGGTGGTTTGCTCCCACATAGCAATCGTGCCTCTCAATATCCTGGAGCAACGTGTTCCAACCTACTTATTTGCTTCAATGTATGTGTATTTTTCTGGTTGAAATTCGTACCAGAATTGCACTTTCATTCCTAATATTCCTCTGAAAAAGTAACTTTATTTGTAATTTCAAATGGTTTGGGAATTTCCTTTCTTTGTCAAGACATCAGCGAAATATTTTTAAATGTGCTTGTGTTCCATCTGCAGTACTGTTGAATAGTACAGGCGTCTTGCTGCAATAAATATTAGGATTTTTCAATAAATTTCCCATCTCTCATGAAGAAATCTACGGATTTAACTCTTCATGGTTTACTTATTTTCATTCCGAAATCCTAGCATTTGTTACTAGGGCTGTTGGGAACAAGTTCTTAAATTAAAACCATGAAATTTCTTCAAATGCCATGAAGAATACAAAAAAATACGAAATTTCATCAGGAAACTTATGATTGGCCGTGACATTAGTTTGCTTTTTTATTTAACACAAAAATGAACATCGCTATTAGACATGAGTACAGTAGCAGTTTTCAGGATTGCTATTCCCTCTCTTGGTATTCCCGCGGCTGAACTACCCGTAGTGTTACTGAGAGAACTTATATGATAGCACTGATCGTTATGGTTCCTTCGCTCACGTAACATCGAGTGTCTGTTCACCACATTAAGTGCTTTGGTTAGGGTCTTCCAAATTTTTGGAATAGCAACGCGCCAAGTTTTGAGTGCCAACGTCTCCAATTTGAATGAGGTGCTGCTTCACTAAGTGGGTTCCTTAAGTCCACGAGGCCTTCGGGACTGCTAACTTTTGTGCCTACTTTGCTTCTTTCATTTTTCATGGCTTCGATGTTGCTTTTTTTATTTCCTTATATTTCCTTTCTTGCTGTTTTTTATGCGCAGTCTATCATGTGTTTCAACACACCTTGTACATCAATTTCTAGGTTTTCTAGCCTAGTCTAGCTCGTTTTTTTCGCTTTCTTGAGATCACCGTGCTTTATAGACAGGGAATTTATGTTCAAATGTGCTTACAGCCTTGAAACGACGCACGTACTGTAAAAACTACCCTAAAAACGCAGAAAAAGAGATCTTGGCAGTGTCTTCTCTGTGTTTTTAGGTGCTGCTTCAATCTTCTTATTTGTGTGGTTTTCAATGTTAACCCTGCATGGACCTAATGTATGCGTTCCATCCGCTCCTTGTGCCGTGTTGTGGCCTCCTCCTTCCTCTCCTTGTGCCGTGTTGTGGCCTCCTCCTTCCTCTCCTTGTGCCGTGTTGTGGCCTCCTCCTTCCTCTCCTTGTGCTCTCCTTCTTCCGCTCTTTGTGCTCTCCTTCTTCCGC
>JACJUY010003670.1:71048-82631 GCA_014220935.1 Platorchestia sp. MABIK | reverse complement strand
GACCAATTAAACTGTGCGCAGGACGTGGTCTGACCAATTAAACTGTGCACAGGACGTGGTCTGACCAATTAAACTGTGCACAGGACGTGGTCTGACCAATTAAACTGTGCACAGGACGTGGTCTGACCGCGAGATCCGCACGGTGCTGGCCCGCCTGGGGGACGTGCCCGTGCAGTACCAGCGCGTGCAGCAGCTGCACAGCCTCCTGTCCAACTGCTCCGCTGCCCTCAGTGTCCCACCCGTGCCCACCCCGCCCTACGAGCGCTACGCCGACTCCAAACTCGTAAGTGGCAGCCAATGAAAACGCCTCCTTCAGTGTTGACCAATGATCGAGCCAAATGCTGGCTCCGCCTTTGCCTCGCGAGAGCCAATCCATGAGCGTTTTTTAATGCTGACACTGCTTTTGTTTGTAGCAACCATTATTGTTGCTATTATTGTTTATTATTGAGTGCCATGTTCAGTCGACTCCTACTGAAGATAACCAATTAGCAGTTTTCGTTTGCTCTGAACGGTGCTTGCTCCACCTCATCAATCTCGACCAATAGGTAAGTTCTATGCTGGCTCCACCCCTAAATTATTAGTCCAATGGCTGACTTCCGGTTATTCTGATTTATCGTCAACCAATGACTGAGCTGTCGGTGACTACCTCAAAATTATCCAACCAATTGATTGCTTGCATTCACTGCTGACTCCGCCTTCATAATTCGGCCATTAGTTGGGACGCCCAACAGTTTTAACCAATGGTATTTGTGCTAACATGATAATTTCGGGAATGTCAACCAATAGCTGAACTCAGCTAAGACTCCACCCTTTAAAAGATTCAACCAATTGCGTAACTTCACTTGTCACTGACTCCGCCCTCCTAAACAGTTGCCAACACTGCTTGGACTGCTCAGATTGGATGGCAGTGAATAGCAAAATAATGAAGTGAGTTTTTTTCATTAGAATGAGCAGTTAACTGAACTCAGGCATGTATGATGGCTGAAAAATTTCCTTGAAGGTGACAAAACTCAAACCATTTTTCGTAATGATCATTTTATTTTAGTAAGTGTGTTTTCTGCTAAATTTAAAGAATTTACAATGTTGTGGTGGTAGTGTAGTGTCTAATGTGAGAATATGCAACGAATTTTAAAAAAATTGGATACGTATGCTTTCTATTTCTGAAAACTTTCATTTTTTATTTGCAAGAAGAGAGTTTAGTGACGAGAAGAAAGAAACCCCCTTATTTGGTCGGCTGCTGCACCAGTTAGATATGTGCTCCACTGTACAGGGACTGGATTTGAGTTCAGCGTCTCGAGGCAGCACACGCGAGTCTCGTGTCTGTGCAGCGCACGGAGTTCATTTTACGTTGTCTGAAGTGCCAAAAAATCTCCAATAATTTAATTTCGTGTTGATCTGAGTTCAACGATACGATTTACTTTTAGAAAACGGAGTCGTTGTGACTCTGCGTTCATTTCTACTTGCATTTCTGGCCTAATCTGACGCGTTATTTGTTATCTCAATATGACGATATGACGCGTGGGTTTCTGTCACGAGACGTTTTTTGGGCTTCGCTTTGAACGTCTTCGCAGGAGGAGTTTACACGCCCAGGTAGTTGAAGAGGAAACAAATACAGAGATGAAAGGTACATAAGAAAAGAAAGGGTAGAGAAAAAATAGAAACAGAGTATTCTAGGTTCATCCATCAATGCATTAAGGTCAACACGGGATATTGACTACATGTGGATCATTGTATTGATTTCATTTAAATTTACGAATGAAATCATTAGTCATTGACATCAAAATTCAATACGATACTGGGCACAGTTTCACGATAGCGACCAACCATTCACATAAAATAGAAATTAACCAACGTATCGTAGAAGTAACTCACCTCTAAAGAAATTCCTCTGGAGACAGAGTCTCAAACAATACCTGAAGATCGCACGTTTGCTACTTATTTGCTTCAAAGGGCTCACAAAGTACAACACACTGAGTAATGGAGGAAGCACGGCACAACCATGGAACGACAATACATTACATGGTTGCGTAACAAAACGAAACGCATGATGAACACTCCCTCATAAATCACCCAATTCCTAATTAGCGCGTAAAGGACGGTATTATGAGTTCACTTCACAGTGAACGCATTCTTCACTCAGTACCCACTCACTGTGACAGCGTTGAGCTGTGCTTGGTGTCCGGCACACCGCCGCACCTGCGCAATTCCCTTGTGTTGAGTCGTTGAGCTCTGCTTATATCCTTCTTATTCTTATTAAATCCTTTTTCATGTTCCTAATTATGTCCTTATCCTTATTATTCCTTATTATATCCTTATTATTCCTTATTACATCCTTATTATTCATTATTATATCCTTATTATTCATTATTATATCCTTATTATTCATTATTATATCCTTATTATTCATTATTATTTCCTTATTATTCATTATTTTTTCCTTATTATTCATTATTATATCCTTATTATTCATCATTATATCCATATAGTTTCCTCATTATTCATTATTATTTCCTTATATTCATTATTATATCCTTATTATTCATTATCATATCCTTATTATTCATTATTATTTCCTTATTATTCATTATTTTTTCCTTATTATTCATTATTATTTCCTTATTATTCATTATTATATCCTTACTCCTGTTGCCTTCTTCTGAAAGCTTCGAGAGTTTTCTCTCTTGTGATAGCGCGTCGTCTTCTGATTGGTCTCCCCTCAGGGGGATACAACTGTTGTATCTATGGGAATTAGCACTCCCAGGGGGACAATGTGAGGGCCCGAGCTAAAGGTTAGGTAGGCTTTCTTTTTGTTGAAATAACATAGGTTTTTGTTTTGTTATGGACCAACTTTTTTTTCGGTTCACTGCTGTCCTGTTTTTTCAACACCTACTACTTTCTTCTTCAACTTTGATCTTGTTTCATGAACTTCTTTCTCATCTTACTGTTTCTATGCCCTTTCTACATAGATTCCACGTTCCCTAATATCCATACTAAATGGTGCCTTCCTCCTTCCTCTCTTCGATACGCTCTTTTTTGTAGCGGTTAGGGAGGCTTAAACTAACCTATAATCTAATCTTATATTCTGATTGGTCTAACCCTTGCACGCCGTTGTCTTGCCTTCTTCGCGGTCACTTTCCGGTTGCTTTCCGTTTGGCGGGCCTATACCCTTGTCCACAGCGACGCCGTATCGCCTGCGCAGAATCCTGACCCTTCCTCAGGCTCGCTTCCTCACGCCGGTCTCCCCCTTTGTCGGAGCCCATATAGCTAGGCGTGACATTCACAAATTCCTTGGACGCCCCAGGCCAATGTGCGAGGGAAACCCGATATTCAGTCAACAAAGTAGAAGAAAGTATATGAACAGCTTGTGTATTTTAACATTTCTTTTTCAATCGTGGCCATATATTTTTTTTTTTTAATTTGCGTGGGTACCTTTATCTAAATCTGAGTCAAGAATTATTTCTCAATCTACTATTTAAATCTACCTGTGTCTCAATCTACCCGTGTCTGTCTCAATCTGCCTGTGCGTGAACACATGCTATGCTGGTGCATCCCTTGGTGCACCACGTATGGCTGGTGCACATCACCAGGCGCACCACACATATCCCCCCCGCAGCCCCCCGTGAGCCTGGCGCTGGTGCAGGGCTGCGAGGCGGTGCAGGCGCTGCTGGCGCCCCTGCGCGCCGCCCCCCGCCACCCCGCCACCGAGGTGTCCGACGCCGGCCTCCACTTCAAGATGATCACCAGCAACCTCTCAAAAGTCATCACCAAGCTCGACGAGGTGCGCCGCGAGCCCAGGTACTGTCGTGGTGAAAGGCGCAGGTGATGGTGGTCAGTGAAGGGGGTGGTGAGGTGGTGATGGACGAAGGGGGTGGTGAAGTAGTGACGAGTGAAGGTACTGGGGTGGTGACGGTTGCAGGTGGTGGTGAAGTGGGAGATGAGTGAAGGTACAGATAAGTACAAGTACTGTGAGGTGATGACAATTGACTACCATTTAATAGATGTTCACCTAATCTCAGGTGACAAACAACTAAGAACCTGAATTTTATGTTTTGACAAGAACAGATACTCGAACGAAGGGCATCTATTTTGTATTTATTATTTTAGTTATTCCCATACTTCAGATTTACGTAAGTTTGCCATAGATTAGCATTTATCTACATAAGCTAGGACGATTGCTGGTAAACTCTGCGGTTACTTTAGTGATGCCTAGGTAAATAAACGATGATAGAGCATGAGGAAAAATTATAGCCTTTATCCGGAGGAAAATGTGAGGTCCCGAGCTGAGAGTTAGGCAGGCCTTTTTATTGAAATTGTGTTTTTTATTATGTTAAGGACCATCCTTTTTTTCAGTTCACGGCTCTCCTGTTTTCCAGCACCTACTACTTTCTTCTTCACATTTTATCTTGTTTCATAAACTTCATTTTCAACTTACTGTTTCTCTGCACCTTGTGCATAGATTCTGCATTCCCTTCTGTAGACAAAATGATGCCTTCCTCTCTTTGGATCGCCTTTGTTGCTATTAGAGAGGTTTAAACTGAATTCTAATCTACATATAATCGACCCGCTTTAACTTGCACTTCAAACGCTCCGCATACAAAATTCTCGCTGGTGTGGCAGGAAGTTCATCTGCCTGAACAACAACCTGGACCCCGAGAGCCCCGACAACGGGATGATCCTGGCGCTGCTGCAGGACACGTACGAGTCGCTGTACCCGCACAGGTCCTCCTTCGAGCTCCCCCCCACCTTCCGCAACCGGTTCCTCTACCTCAGCGAACTGGAGGAGTGGCGGCGGTGGCGCAACACCGTGCGATTGGTGGTGTACTCGTGCTTTCTGGTGCTTATGTTCATCACTTTTGCTAGCTTCTGTGGCTCCAGAATTGAGGCTCTCAAGCGCAGGTGTTGTAGGAGGCGCGGCAATGAGCAGCATAGAAATAGGCTTCTTGAGTTTCCCGTGTAGAAATGAGGTCTCGTCCCTCTGATTTTCCACGTGAGTTATTCAAATTCTATTTTTAAGCAATTTTGAAATATTGAGAACAAAGTTTGCTAAGTGTACCATGTACCAGTATGAAGGGTTACCATTTGTCTGTAAATTTAGGGGTTTTAGTTGTACGTGACAAGCTTTTCTGGCAAACGTGACCTGTTCAACAGCTTCCATCGCTTCCCAGAAGCGAGAGGCCGAAAGGGGATTGCCGTTGAAAAGAATCGTTTAAGAACGAATTTTATGGACTTGACCTCATGCCTCAATCTCACGGACTTTGTGAGATTTGTGAAATTTCGGATCTCTGCTAGAGAAGTAAGCTGGTATTATCTCTCCTCATTTTCTCATCTTAAAGAATTTTTCGATCTTGTTATGTGTTTCGCAGCCTTGATCTTCATATTTCTTGTGAATTTCTTATTTTCATGTTGCATCATGTCTGTTTTTAAATTCTTTCTGTACCTTTTCAACTCCAGTAAAGAATTTTGCCCGCCAAGTCTCTAAAGTTTGGTGCGTTTGTACCCCTCGAACTGAAACTTCAGCAGGTGAAAATTCAACGGTCTCCTTCATTGAACGAAAAAGGCAATAGATCTTGAATATAGTACTAATTATGAAGCTTAGTTGATATTCCATTGTCAGGCTGAACTGAGCTGGACTACCATGCCCAAACTGGTGTTGCTCTCTACGTGATTTTTCACGCTTATAGAAGAGTAGCGTAGCCTTAACGGAGGATAGAAATTTATGAGTCCGCATTGTCTGGAGCACTAATGTATTTCAACTCTAAAAAGGCACCCACTTAAAGTAAATAGACTAAAGTTACAAGGTTCTCAAGTCTTCCTGTTTCAATACTATAAGAGCAACACAGCTCTATATTCCTACTATCTTGGACTTCATAGAAAATAATTAAGGATTTGCTTACTCGCGCTGGATGAGTTTAACACTTTAGGGGCTCTGTAGGTGCAGCTCGTCTCTAAGAAAAATGTGTTCGTGCATATTTAGCAAAATGTAACCTACATAATTCTCTAGTGTACGTTTTTGGGGACCTGCTGATTTTTCATTCATGTTACCGCTCATGTAAGATGTGTTGTTGGCTTCTCTTTTCGAGTATTTCCTTCTGCAAAATGTTGAATCCAGACATCTGTTTACCGGTGAGGAGTTATCATTTTAATATTATTATTTTTTATGAGCATCTATTAATGCGTATTAGTTTAATACGTATTTCTTGCAAATAAAAGCGTTCAGGGAATACTGTTCCAGCTCTGTTGGTGCCTAAACTAGCATCCGTTTGTGGAGCGGAGCGCACGTTGTCCATCATCATCTCAAGGAACACTTCAACCTGTCCTTGTGTACGTGATGTGTAGTAGGTGCACACCTGCCTGTGTGATGCTGCCGTCTGGATGCCATGAATTTGTTTGTGAGCTTTTATTGATAGAGGAATCTGATAGTCATAAAATGCACCGTTGTGTTGAGGACCAATCTCGCTGTTCGGACGCTTCTATGCCTATCGCCTGTACTGCGCTTGATCATTTAGTGTTTTTGAAGTTGTGTTTTAATGAATTCACTGCTTATGGCTTTCGAGTATGGTTTTAAAGTGATGTATTGCGCCACTTCTCAAAAGGAGTGGTTACTCGGTTTCTTTTTTAAATGGAATAAAAAATTTACGCAGGAACTGATTTACAAAAAATATTTACGAAGGCATATTTTAACACGTTCACTGCGTTTCCGCAGCTGTTAACGGTTGGTTTGGTTAGGTTGTAAGTAGTAGAATTTGAGAAATCGATTTTCCAGCTTGATAAATTAAATTCTAATTTTTCCCAATGAATATGAAAAACACAATTGCACGATAACATTTCTTCTCGTGTGACAAATATTTTTGATTATCACCTGTTAACGGTTGGTTTGGTTAGGTTGTAAGTAGCAGAATTTGAGAAATTGATTTTCCAGATTTAATAAATTCTAATTTTTCCCAATGAATATGAAAAACACAATTGCACGATAACATTTCTTGTCCTGTGATAATTATTTTTAAAAAATGTCGCGAAACATAAAATGTGGTGTATATATTTACACCGGATACGTAAATGGGCCATTTACCTGTTGCTACACATGTAGCCCAATACGCAGGGAACGTGTCAATAAGGATCCATTAGCGAATCATGTGCTGATAAGAATTTTCTTATTCTAACTGCATTCTTACTGGGATAAGTTGTATAATGTCACAAGGATAATTTGTTAATAATTTTACATTCTAGTAGCCGCAGGTTTTATGAAATTGAATTGAAAAAATGTTTGACATGAACTTAATGGTGTCTTCTCCCATCACTCCTGCAGCGGTTAAGCAAGTTAAATGTTTATGGTGTAATTTATGATCAGCAATTTATTTTGTTAATAATTTTAAAACTCAAAGGCCAAATGCTTTGTCATTTTTCTGTGACTTTTTGTCTCTTGTACAAATACTTTGTTGATGGGAACAAATGTCTACGATATGTCTGCTAATTGTATTGGTACAATTGTGAGCGTCCATAATTTACTTTCCATATTTAAAATCAGATAATGAATTAACAATTGAATATTTGTGTCAATTCTTGTTCAATTGATGCCTGTTGTCAATTTTATGATTTAAAATGAATAATGGAAAACGTAATTATTTACTTTGCACTTCAAAGAAATATCCATCCATTGGTTGAATAAAGACAAATAATGCATATGCATACACACAATTATAACATTAATAGTTTTTTTTTGTTCTTCCGGAGTCCTCTCAGGGAGATACAACTATTGTATCTATTGGAATTAACGCATTCTGGAGGAATGTGCGAGGTCTTGAGCTAAAGGTTCAGTAGGCCTTCCTTTTGTTGAAATAGAATTGTTTTTTGTTTTGTTATTACCATCTTTCCTCGATTCACTACTGTCCTGTTTTTCAGCACCTACTTTCTTCCCAACTTACTGTTTCTATGCACCTTGTGCATCTAAGCATTAGATTGTGCATAGAAACCGCATTCCCATCACTCCATCCCAAATAGTGCCTTTGGAACGCCTTTGTTGTGTTTAGGGAGGCTTAAACTCTCATCTAATCTAATCCTCCTGTGTTTTCAACAGTGTTTTGTCTTGACGCACATCCGAAACGCGCCTTGTTCAAGTTTGCTCTAGTCAAATATTTTGCATTATATTCTTTGTTTACCATGATGTAATGAGACTTTAGTTTCATCACATGACTCGTCTATAAAAATCATAACGAATTTCTGGATTTCCACGGTGTTTTTGTTGTTTATTAATGTCGAATGTTGATGAAACATTCATGCTTGAAGTGCCCTCAACGAAATTCGGCCAGGTTCGGACTAGTTTTACTTTTTAAGTTTACCAGTTATCGCTTGGATGGCCAACTTTTTTCTAATATTTGAGGTGTCGCCAATTGATACATCTAGAAAAGCGATATCAAGTAAGTGTAAAATTCTTTGTTTTCAAGAATACAAGTAACATTTTTTTTTAACAAAAGCAGCCTCTCAAGAAATCAAGCGGCACTATGGTGGTTTACCCTCGTTTGTGATCTCCTTGATGTCCTGATGTCTGAGGCGAGATACGCGCATCAGGTGAGTCTACTTGCACAGTACATCGCGATGTTAACACTACTTTATACGAACCTTGTTTTTGGATTAAGTGTCCAACATTCAATTGATTTATCGCACGCTATTGAAAATGAATTGCTGCTGTTGATGAAAAAGTGCTTAGGCCTCATTTCACGTATCTTGTATTTTTTAATTATTTTCGAAGATCTCTACCATGATCCTCACGTTGTGCATTTTATGTGTCCAAGTGCTATTTGTTTTAAGGTGCCTTAGGTAATCCTTTATCTGAAATTTCGTAGCATGTGCGTAAAATATGTTCAAGAGAATGTCCCTATTTTTCCTCAGTGGTGTAAAATTAATCTAATTTGAGCTCCTTCGAGTGTCTTCGGATGTTCACCCTATCCCCGAAAGGTGGGATTCCAAAACTCTCTCGAGAGGTAGACTCGTAATGTATGCCGACGTAAATGTGTCTTGAGGAAATCACATTTGAACAAAGCGCTTCATACTTTTGTGTTTTTCGTTTTCTAATTTTTCTGTATCACAAAACTCGAGCAGCTTTTAACCGGTTTATTTTGTTTTTGTATAATTCAATTATATGCCACACTCAATATTTTGTCTCGTTGATGTCCGTATCATTGGGATTTTGCTGCAGTATAACCTAGTCTCTATAATATGTCCTATTTATTTCTCTAGATCAGAAGTCATCTTTTATTAAAGTATCTGATTTTCGAAAGAAACTTTGATTGGTTAAAATGTTTAACGAAATTGGGTCTTAGGAATTTGTCTTGATGTTTTCTTAGTTTCTCTAAATACTATTTGAACAACAGGAATAGAAAACTCTACCAGCACTTTCTCAATCTTGTCACACAGTAGTCAGGTTATCTTTCAAAATGATGAAACGCCTCTGTAGCGTTTTCGGTGATGAAACTCCATGTATGAAATTATCATTTATAACTTTTTCTTATTCTCGTAAATTCCGCCCATAAGTGAGAGAAAATCTGACCCCGCCACTTTCCATCAGACCTCCCTGAAAACCCTGTGCTTTCAATGTGATATCACGTATTTTTATAGCATTCATTTAGCGTTATAATTTTCGTAAATTTCTCACCACACCTACATACTAATGAGATCTATGTGCAATCAATCTCCTGCTTTAATGTCTTCGTTAGAACTCGATTATCCCTTTAAGTTTTGTTTTGGAGATGCTTGCATTACATTTACTGCTAAGAAATTGTACCTCACACGGCAACTTTTTATAGGTTTTAGCAAATCAACTCTCTGGATTATGTGAGGTCCTGAACTAAAGGTAAGGTAGGCCTTCTTTTTGTTCAAAAGAAGTTTTTTTGTTTTGTTATGGACAATCTTTTTACGGTTCAGTGCTGTCCTGTTTTTCAGCACCTACTACCTTCTTCCATTTTTATCATGTTTTATGAACTTCTTTCTTAGCTTGTTTTTTTATGCACCTTGTGCGTAGATTCCGCGTTCCCTTAACTCCATACTAAATGGTGTCTTCATCCTTCCTCTCTTTGAACATCATTGATATGGTGAAGGGAGGCTAAAACTTATAAATAATTATAATTAAAAATAATTAATTGAAGTTTTTAGCTATTGTTTCCAGAAAGAAATATTTTTTGATTGAGAATTAGTTTGTTCCTGAAACTGATTTAGTTAGTGAATTTTAGCTATCGCTTTTCCACTTCTTGGTAGACGCAAGCTTAGCTTGAGAGTTGTTGCTGCATGGATTCTCGCTGCATTGAGTGACAGGCTGTCGATTTGATTGAATGTCTCATTTATGTTGTGTTCGTTTGTTATGTAATATTTTAAGGTAGGGGTGTGAGCCAGTTTAGTTATTGTGTGTTACAGTATTGACCAATTTTCATTTAATATTTAATGGGAATGTTTTTCCAGCTTAAGATTCTCAATTACTCTCATGAACGGATACTCCACGAAATTCAGTAAAATAATTTCAATCCTACTTGTAACTCCAGTGAAAACGTGAGCATGAAATTAATATTACAGTTCCATCCCCTGAGGGGGATGCAACTAATGTATCTATGGGAATTAGCACTCCCAGGGGGAAAATGTGTGAGGGCCCGAGCTTAGAGTTAGGTAAGCTTTCTTTTTGTTGGAATAAAATGTATTTTGTCATGTTAAGGACCACCTTTTCGGTTCACTGCTGTCCTGTCTTTCAGCACCTACTACTTTCTTCTTCAACTTTTATCTTGTTTCATAAACTTCTTTCTCAATCTGCTGCTTCTATGCTCCTGCATAGATTTTGCGTCCCCTATCTCCATACTAAATGATGCCTTCCTCCTTCCTCTCTTTAGAACGATTTCTTTGCGATAAGGGAGGCTTAAACTATAATCTAATCTATTAGTTCCAATTCTTGAGATGTCTCCAACATGGATTTTTATTACTTAGTAACTCGTTCTCTGAATCTGTAGATAATGGTGAATTAGTTTCTGAAGAAAAAATGTTTTTCCTACTTCAATCGACATTGTAAATCCAAATACCTCTCCTGATTGCCTCGAGGAGTTGACTTTATTAAAGAGTATCCTCGGCTCTTTTGGGTAGAAGAACATCGATACTTTGCCCTCGGTCAACGTAAATTAAGAGTTGCTCTTAAGCAACAACATGAGCTGGGTTATTTTCAGTTGCTGCTTGGTATTCGTACATCTCTCGTGGGCTAAGCTGATATGTGTTGATCTCCTGCCTGAGTGCTTTCGTTGTTTTTAAGTCTTTTTGCTCTTTTGCCTTTTTGAAATGCTTACGTCCACTGTTTCTACCGTAGTTTACAGATAGTAAAAAGAACGACTTAAAGCTTCACTCCCATGAGATGTAGCTCTAGTTGAAAAGTGTTCTTACGATCCAACTGTTAAACTGCTTTAGCTCTTTAATCACAGTTAAGCTTTAAATTTTTGTTGATGTGAAGCTGCCAAATACAATTTTCGTACGTGTTGTTCCTTCTGGTGGGCATATCTTTTACTTCATAAGTTAAGGATTTGAGTTTTTTTTTTTGGCCAGGATTAATGTCTCGATAGC
>JACJUY010003670.1:23387-49521 GCA_014220935.1 Platorchestia sp. MABIK | reverse complement strand
GGTACACAAAAATTACAAATTTTGTATTTCTAATATCATTTTAACATAACGATCATTAGTTGATAAGCATTTTATTTGAAAATAAATGGATGATCACACAAAAATGTATAGTTTTTCACGTGAATGCTTTACATCAACATCTACGTCTAAAACAAATGAGCAAACACATACGATGAAATAATCTTAAATGCTTGCTCATGATGTAATGTATCAGAATTGTTGAAAGAAACTGGTATAAATCCCAAGTCCCAGATTAAATTCATTTTCATATATTTATTTATATTTTAGGGTCCAATGCATAGAAGGGTAGAAATAGATCTCATTTTAGATCAGTAAGCAGGTGTTCTAATTTTGTAAACTGAATTACCTGAGTTACTTCTGATTACTGATTTAATACTTGTTGGTAGCAGAGCGTTTAAAGAATGTGATAGTGCTAAGTATCCATTCTCGGGATTTGATTCTTAATTTTCATCGGAAAATCAAGTGAGAGTTAGAGCTCATAAAACGTTTTGAGTTCCTTATTCTCTCCAAACTGGTCCTTCAATTTATTGTGAGTACAACTGAATTGTACACCGCAAGAAATCATTTACGGGGTAGTAATGCTCGTGCGTCCGTTGATCTAGAATTATTCCTTCTTCTGTATCTTCCAATGTATTTGAAGACACCTTAATCCAGAACCTTTCCAATGCGAAAAATACTTATAACCAGTTTTCTTCTAACGATTATGCTTTAGATAAAATTATTTGAAATGACACTGTTGAAGTGAGAATTTAGTTTCAGTTTTACTTATGACTGATATTACAGACTACGTTGGATGATATCATAAACTCTGAATCCCTAACTTTCAGCTTCACTGTAATGCTAATTTACCACCCAAACATGCACTCATCACTCACATTGTTCACGTTCATCGAGCTGGAAAAGAAAGAGCAAAAGACAAGAAGCAGAGTCGAATAGCTGTGAACGACCCAACTCATATTTGATTGTAGAACTTTCGAACTGTCATTATTGTTAGAGCTATTGAGCGATGAACTATATTGAGTGCTTAGGACTAATTTGCTTCATTGACGAGTGATATCAGGCGCAAACTATATAAAATATCCCCACACACCTCAAAATAATTTTATCCTTCCTTTTGCCCAGCTCATAACAAAAATGTCTTCATTTATTTTTGAGTGAGTTTTTAAATTTTTTTTCACACAGATGCTGATACGGAAACCATTGCATGGGAACTTGCGCCCGAACCCAGGCGATCTTTACGATCCTCGAGATGGAACGTGTCTCCCAAATTTCCACCTGTCAACTACGCACAATCCAAACCTGCCGCTCATCACCCAGGATTTGGTGAGGTACGACATCCAGCTCGTAAGGGAGGTCGACAACGCCATGCCACTGAGTGGGTACTCGCAAGATAGAGCCTCCCCCAACCTGACAGCTCAACACTTGAGCCTGACGCTGTTAGCCGTCGCTGAGTATTCAGAAGGGCTTTCTGTCACTAAAAACAATGAATTTCCCTTCGTAGTGCACAAAGTCTACTACAGAGAAGCTATAGCAGGAGTTCTCCTTCTAAGGCAGAAAATTTCAGACCGAGAGATGATTCTGATGCAGAATGTTTTAAGGAAGAGTATTCCAAACCCAGATAATTTCAAAAGTAAACTGTTCGAGCAAACGATTAACTCCATTCAACGAGTATCCATAATTCAACACGGACAAGAATATCACTACACGAACATCAGAATGGCTTTCATGGAAATAAGTAAAATTGTTAACTTCGTGTGTTCTCCCTCAAATTTGAATGCTAGGTCTGTTCTCGTAGACATCCCAGCAGTTGTCGACTACCGTCTTCTGAACGAAAACAAGTACCTTGCCTACTTGTACGAACAAGAAAGGTTGAAGAAAGAAAAAGAAGAGCAAAAGAGGCTGCATGAAAAACGTCGAAAAGACCTCTTGATAATGGAAATGCAGCAGCGCCAGCTGTACGGCAACTACAGATACGACCAGCTCTACACAAACCATAGTCACCATGAAGTTAGGTCGTACCATGACTTGCATGATGAAAAAAATCGTCGTTCGATGCGCAATCATCACATGGAAGGATCAGATCACTTCACCGGTAATCGAACCAGTCAGTTTTCTAAAGATTCTAACCGATATTATGTGAGGTATCCCATTGAAACAAAAATACAGACAAAAAATGGGAAGAAAGTGGTGACTTATCAGAAAACAGGACAGCAAATTATCTATGAATCGGAAGATACTGGCTGTAATAGAAATGGATACGGTATCCTAATTGAAGACATGAAAAAAACCGACTCTCAGAAACAGGTCAGCAACAGTACTCCAAATTTGTTGGACGATGCCCTGTACCACAACGCAGAAGAAAAGAAACACGCGAGGCAGCTTCCAAGTGGATCTTACTTGAGATCTAGATCTTATTCGGTTGAAAACCTGAACGATAGAGACAAAATTGACCGTTATCCAGCGCCTCTCATTGAACCTGGTAGGCGAAGTGTACGTGAGCGAAGTTTAACTAAAGAACGCACTGATAAATGGAAAAATTTGTCTCCTCAGTATTGGCCTAGTGGCGGAGGAAATCGATCTTTCGATTCATCCTCAAGTGATGGGAAAGAAACGCTAGGACGGGAATCCAGAAAAGATTTTTCAACCGTTCCCACTCGCAATGCCCTACATAGTAGCAGCAGCGGAGCCTCAAATGGTTTCCAGAAACCAACTGTAAGCGCCAAAAGCATTTCTCTTTCACAGCAGTCGAAGAATCCTCCACAACGAACGTTAATTCCTCAAGGGAAGATGCAACGCGAGAACAACGATGACAACATTTCGGTGGTGTCAGCCTTTTCAGACATATCTATAACACCTCATCAACAGAGAGAAGCAGAAAAAGAGTTTGCCAAATATTATGATAATGAGAACACTAAAAGTAACGCACTACAGACACAAGAGAATCGACACAATGCAACAAGATCGATATCTACCCAGCATTCTTCGGCTTCCAAGTTTCAGAACAAGACCCAAGCTTCGGTGTCTCAGCACCACGAATACCGCTCTTATCAGCGTGATGAGAGCACAGTTCACCAACGGCAATATCATCAGATAAACAATCACAAACAGCATCAGTCTGCACCGCAACGAAATCCTGCTTCAGAGTTCAACAAGACTCAGAATAACTCGGTCAATCCCTCGCAACCGAATGCAGAGCAAACATTTAACAAGCAACCGACGCGTTACACGAAACCAGTGAATCTTCACCCGAGTCATTTGCAAGCAGCTGAGCAGTTTCTCAGTAAACACTCGTCTTACGTTTCGTCGGAGTCTCACAATTCGAGTTTTGCAGACACACCTCCGACTAGCTTAGGAAGTCTGCCAGTCGACAGTGACTCTACGTTCTTGCTGGATCCTTCACCGTCCACGACACCAACGCCCGCTGGCGGTGACACATTGGACAGAGGTTTTGTTTACAGGGCATTTCCCGCTAACGTAAGGGAAGTGTAAATTGTGTCATGGCCGATGTTGGGGAATTCTTGTGAAAATGTTTCTCCATATCTGAGAGGATGACGAATGGTTGTTGGTTTCTGTTAATTTAATGATGTATAAAATAAGACAGGAAAACTTGAATCGCGCTCTCAGTTAATGAATGATGATTTTTGCGTTAAATAACAGAGTACTGTAAATATTTCAGCAGAGAAAATGTATTGTCTCTCTGCTCCTAGAGTCGCGCAAAAGAAGCTAACTAAGAACATTACTCATTTTCCTGTGTCCAAATGGGAGAATGTGTTGTTTAGATATCTTAAATATTTTACTTATTCCCGGGGTGAGATTTTTTTGCTCCAGTATAATACGAATTATTCTTTCTTTTTCAATACGTTAAAAAATCTCAACTTTTACAAACATTGATTTTATGTCAGGTAATTGATTTCGGCAGTTTACACGTTGAGATATTTTAGAATTTCCTAGCTATAATTGAACAAAAGAATTAAAAATTAACGACTACATTATCAACGACATGATATGATAAAACTACACGCAAGTCCAGGGCGACTTTTTTAACCGTATGATAGTTCAAATTGATTGCCTCGTATCGGCTAAATCGCCGATTAATTAACTAATGTAAGTATATTTGGACAGAAATAAATACAATATTTATCAGCTGAGCAGTTATATGATCTTTTCTAGGAAAACATATTCATTTCGAATGTCGTTTTGTAAAAGTTTTTAAAACAGGACACAGTCACCCGTGATTATTGCTCCCATGGTCTCAACTTTTAATAGCAGCTTTAGTGATAACGTATCGCTGATGCAACCTCTTTTCGAGACTAGTGTAAGCTGTAAATAAACATAAGGGATCCTCGTCAATTGAGTGCAATACGTTCATGTTTGTGTACCTTAATGTTTTTTGTGCTTTTGTTTTCGCTCTAGTATCAGGAAATAAGCTCCGAGGAGTCGCTATATTGCTTGAGAAGAAATTGAAAAGAGGGCACGAGTGTCTGTACAAACAGGGATGAGATACCACAGGAATTTGAGTGGAGTTGGTGTAGCTGGAGAAATATGTGAAATGAGACGAAAGATCAGCTTGATGAATTTGCATTAGAAAATGACGAACAAGAATGTAATGTCAGCGTGTAAAAGGAACTACATTCAATAAAAACTTAATGATTATAAGAAAAAATGCATGCAACTTATACCTTCCTGGCTTGCACCACTGACACTGATGACTTTAAGGACTGACAAGAACTATTTTCTTGAAAATCATAGCGAGATGCAAAGTAAGTAAAATCTGCCCTGAACTTGTCTGCTCTCTCTTCTCCGCCAATGTGATGGCGTATTTATGTTCCGTATAGCAAATTACAAGTTAACATACATAGTGCGACCGACTCTTCTATGTTTCATATTTTTAGTTCAGTAATAAATTTAATGAACAGACAGCGAAAGAGGTGATCAAAATGACAGAATCATACAAACACTTGCCCAGCAGATTTACCATTGGCGATTGTTCTTTGATAGTTTTTCCTAGAGTTAGAGCTTGTTTTATATGATTAACTGCATAAAATGATTTAAACAATTTTGAAATGTGTTTCACGGGAGTGATTTTAAACAATTCCAACTTTAAGCTCTAGTTTTTTTATCCTTTGACAGACGTAAAATTCCGTCTTGAATATGTTACTCGATGTTATCATCAGTTTCTTGCACCACATAAATAAGTAAATGTATGTTAAAAGTAATTCACTGGATGTAGGTTGCATGAATCATTTGAATGAGACCATTTGATCACTCTCAATATGTAGGTAGATAGTGAATGATTTGAATCGCCGAGTGTGGAACACGATAATGGGAAGCAGTACAAACAGAACCCGATTATGATAGTTCCTCGTATTGCTGGACTTAAAGTATAAGCTAGTCTAATGATCACTATAAGAGTAACCATAATAAGCATAAATTTTCATAATCATATTGAGCAAAGAAAGGAAGGAGTTAGTAAGACCGGCAAAATAAATTTGACTGTTCCATATTTAACAAGGTCGACATCTTCTAACTACACTGAACACTCAGCTCTTGTTTTCAACGCTTTACCTCGGATGAAAATTTTGAACATCATGCATGATAAATCGCATGCAGAAATAATTTTCAAGATGAATTACGAAATTTCAAAGATCAGTGACTATGCTTTCGTATAAATTTAGAGAAAACTTGCAAGAAGCGACCTATGATAATCTATATACCAGCTAGCAATGGCAGTAAACTAGTTACGCTAGAAAGAAAGATGAAAATAATTTTCAAGCCAGAAGTATCCCTTCTATTGAAATTTTTATTTCGAAACCTAAGTTACTAAATTTTTTTGCTAGATTCAATGATATTAGATTTCGCACGCCAACTGAGTTTAGATTGTTTCCCTACCATCGGAGATTTTTTTTGGATCACCAATTTTTGTTCATTTTTATTGAGAAATGATTCAATAATTGTTACTGCAAACGGCATTGGAATATTTTCATTACATATATTGCTTCATTTATGCATAAAAATTCTTATGTAATTTACTTAATTTCTACGAATAATTTAGGACTACTCTGTAATAACAAATATTTCAACACGAGAAATTAACTCCATAAATGAAGTCACTCGCGAGTCCTTAAAATCTTCCCGGTAACTTTTAGGGTTCTTTACAGAAACATCAAACAGTAATACGAATGAAAAATAACTAGGTCAATGAATTTTTCAACTATTATTATTTCATGTGTAGTATTGTAGATATACTAACGGAAAACATATTGGTGTAACTGCATGTTTTGGGAAATGGTATTCACTTCATATTTTGCAAACACTCGTATAATTACTGCGGAAAAAGAAAAGAAAAAAATGTGTTTCAATGCTTGATGAAAAGTGCCGAAATTACGATTTATTCAGTCTTTTTTATGAACTTTTATACTAGTGTTTAACTCATCGATATAAATCAAATGGATCTAGTTTTGAATATATGATAAATTTTTAATGTTACCGACTGACACAAGATTGGAAATTAAAGATTTGGCGCAACTACCATGTGAAATAAAGTGTATTATACATCAAGAAACAATTTGAAAGAGAGAAGGAAAACGTAACAAAAACAGTGTATTTGAAATAAAGTTAATCCATAAAATCTATAAGAATATATATTTTTTCGATAATTCTTAACACAGAGTTTAATACGTAAGCCCTCATAGTTATCATAATAGTCATGCCAGGAGTTGAATTGAACAGTGAGAGAAAAACGAGAAGACGATCATAAGTTTGTTTACTCTATGGTTGAGCAGGTATATAAATACCGGTCACAGAATAAAGACTATGGACGTTGAAAAGATGTTCACGTGCTCGAAGGTGAGAACAATTTACTTCTGCTCCTTTGTCAAATTTCCATGTTGGAGGTTGTGAGTAGGGACTAAATGCTCAAAGTTTATCTGTGGCCTAAGAATTCCCATGACTGTAAAAACGTTGGGAGAAAAAACACAACCGTAAAAGCCTGTAGTATTTAAAGTTACGAATCATGCATTAGCACGCAAATTAATTCCAGCGCCTTGAATAATTTTTTATTTTATTTTATTTTTGGACCGATGAATTAATCAATTTAGCTCAAATCAGTTTTTCAATACCTACCCCCATGATTCATTGTCAAAAAGGATAGTATAACTTCTTATCAGCAGCATTTAAGCCCTGATAAAAACAAACCATGTTTAAATGATAGTGTATATCAAGGAATTTAAATGCTTAGCGACTTACCTATGAAAAGAAACTTGTGCATCGGAAATTACAAGTTCTACAAAGAGCGATTTTGAACACTTGAATACCTATGATAAAGAAACATAATACACTAAAATAATTCATTTAGGTGACTGGTTTAGTTTTTCATAAAAACAAACATCAGCATCTAAGGACGTTTTATTTCCAATTCAAGCCTGATACATACCACCTTGTACAGTTGTTTTTCAAATGCCTTATAACTAACACCAGGACGCCATGACGGTTTTCCCCGGTCAAGACCGGTACCCATTTCAGACACCTGGGTAGAGTGGGGTATTGTGTTGAATTTTTCCCCTATACCCAACGGAGAAAGTCGCCAACCAGCGCCGGGATTCGAACCCTCGCTGCCTTCACGGAAGGGCAGGTCCTTAAACCCCACGAAGCGGACGTATAGAGGAAGCAGAGACCATTGTCCTTGGTAAGTGTTGTGAAGATCGAAGCCGCTGCAACAAGACTGACTGAGATTCTTCTGCACATCCTTATATAGGGCCTGCTGAGTGTGGAAAACGCGCTGGGCACGCGTTCCCATTGGTTGGTGGTTTAGCCTTGCTTAATTAGGCCAATCCCAAAGCCCCTCGAAGCCCGCCGTTGCGTGGGGTGGCCGCTGGTCGGTTGAAAGTTATCTTTTGAGATACAAGCGAACTGCATGTTGAGACCACCACAGGTACCTCTAACCTCGTTTACTTATATTCCTCATTTGCGTTTACACACAGAAAGCCTGTGGCTGGGTGAAAGTTCCGGTATCCCCGAATTGGGATCGATCTTTCTTTCTAGTTAAAAGTCGGATGCTTAACAGGCGGCACCATGCGGAGGGAATTGTAAGTCGTTACAAAACAAACAAACATCGGCATTTACGGATGCTTTATTTCCAATTCAATCCTGGTACATATCCTCTTGTACATTGGTTTTTAAAATGCTTTATAACTAACACCAGGACGCCATGACGCTTTCCCCTGTCGAAATTCTAGCCATTGCTCTCAAACTGAAGTCCATAATGGACTTTATAAGGCAGATTTAAGAGCTTTCTACAATAAAGTTCATAGGCTGTGATCACTTGATCAGCCTAAAACTGCAATAACGCAAGTAAAGTAATTTGAGACTGAGCGGAGCAATGGCGAGGGTTTCCAACATCTTCGGCGAGAAACGTACAAGCAAACTAAATGTGTTCGTCGGCTCTTCTTGCAACGAGTCCCAAGCCACAGCAAGGGATTCGGGGAAGCGGACGAGCGGGTCAGCCGAAGGCCGACCAGAGAGACTTTACTCAGCCGTGAGCAAGTGCGCACCGCTTTATGTGCGCCGCTGCTCTTCGGCTTTTCCTCCCTTGCTACTGGGGACGCTTGTCTCCACGTCAGCCGGCTACATTGAGGAGGGTTCTTCTGAACAAACTTTTCGAAGTATAAAGGTGAGCCCTTGTCTTGATTGTTCCGCTTATAACTTATTCTATTCTAGCGTTACCGGCCCCTTAAGGGTGCCAGGCAAATGTGTGTGCAGTAGTGCCCGTTAATTTTCGGGGTTAGTTTCCACTGTGCCGGGTGGTTTGCACACACCCCCGGACAAGACCAGTACCCATTTCAGACACCTGGGTAGAGTGGGGTATTGTGCTTAGAATTTTTTCACCTATACCCAACGGAGAAAATCGCCACCAGAGCCCGGGACCCGAACCCTCGTTGTCCTCAAGGATGCAGGTCCTAAAGCCACACGGCTATGATGAGCACAAAGACCCCGACACTGTCGGTCCTCATTTTCAAGTTCAAGGAGAAGATATTTAGCTTTCGAAATTGTTAATAATTATTAGAGTTATTAAATATTAAAAAAATATGTGTAAAAAATTATGTATGTAAACTTGTTGAAATTTAACTTCTGTTTATTTTTATCTTTCATTTTCCCTGAGTTAATCTCAGTTAATATGCCAGAGTGTGTGGAGATTGGCATAAGTGCTCTACATCTTTTTGTCCCTCGATTTGTATTTTTGTTTTTGAATCCATTTGAAAACAATATCACACCTAAAATATCCTGGCCATGAAAATGCATTGTCATTTTTTCTCTCAACATTTTGCACAAAGTTTGACATAGGATGTTTACATGCTAAGGAACTTTATGCTTATTCATTTTAAAAAACAGTATTTTGCACCTTATGAATCAATTTTATTGTTAATAAACTGTTTTTTCAATTTTAGTTTTTATCGACACCAACAGTGCTTAATTAACTCCAAACCGGCACGTGGACAAAATATCCATATTATAGGAACTTTTGTTTACGTGTCTACGTCATGTATTTGCTCGTGTGAGTTGCATCGTGTTAGGAAAACTTTGAACATTCAAAAAAAGTCATCGATAACATCTTTTATGACATTTTAACACTCTTCTGAACAAATAAAAATGGTAATTAAATATTTATTTACCTCATAGTTGTATATGGACTTCTGTTTTATGAAGATTTACCGACTGTATTTAAAAACCATTATGTTTTCATTAAGACAAGTTATTTTCACTGTTAGAATTCACTTTAATTAATAACTATTTTCATTACCGGACAAGTTTATAGCGTGATTAGTCATGTTTTCCAAAGAATTTTTTCTTTAATTTAAGTTATTATCTGAAAAAGGGTAGTTTTTTTTGACAAACTCAACTCTCATACAATGTAGGCCTTATCTATAAAATGGTAATTGCGTAGCTTTTTCAATTTGTAACTATTTCTTGCATGTAAGCAATAGTTTTGCTCACATGAATATAATTTTGGTAACTTATGCTAAAACCAGACAACTAAGTAGTCAAACAAGACTTTTCTAAATAGTTTATCTCATAATATTCTGATAACTGAAAGAGAATAGAACTGGAAGATTAATAATGACAAATTGATGATGCTTTTTAATATTTCAAAGTAGTAGTTTATATCTAGCTCACGAGTTGAATGCTAATCTATTCTCCATGGATTATAGTTGTATCATTGAGGTTATAAGTGTGTACTTACACCTATATATTAGTTGAATTTTTTTGCTGCAAATTTTTCATTTATCTTTCACAGTGGCTGTTCAATCATTTTAGGAAGTTAAAAAAATTTTTATTGTAAATTTAAATTTGCTTACAGAACTACGCAGCATTTAGTTCATATTGTATCATATAAAGTAAGCCATTTGCAATTTTCATAGTGCCAATATCTTGAATTTCATGAAACTGAAATTTTTATAGTATGTAGAATGCGTCAAACAATTTTTTATTCATTTACAGAAGATATGTTAATTTTTAAGACCCAAACTAATCATACACACTTAAAATTCAGAAAAAATTTGTTTACTAATGTCAGCAGTTTTTCAAATTTTAACCTTGATCCACATCGTTTAACCTTGATTTTTTTTGCAGGACCTTGCACCATTTGCTGCTGATGACTTTGATCCTAAGACTTGGATTAATGGTATCTTTAAAGGCCAGGAAAAAAATGATGTAAGTACCTGCCATTCTCTCAAATGAACAAAAAATTTCTATTTGATGCTGAATGAATTTCATATCCTTTTTTATCATCAGCAAGTATTAAGAATATTTCATAAATTATACTGCCATTGTTTAGAAACATGTTAGATATATTTTCATTTGATTCTCATTTATTTTGGTTTTAACTCTCTTTTTTTTACAGAAATATGCATCTTCATTGGTGATGCGTCTGCAATTGGCAATTCAGGAAGTAAATACCAGCTTGGAAGACACCAGCCAGCAGGTAGTGTGTGGGTTGAGTTAGTAATTAATTCAAAGTGACCTACCTTTGAACTCTCAAATATGTTCAAAAATTTCTAAACCATATTTTCCTGGTTTTTCTTCATGCTCTGAGCCTTTTCAATTTACACAAGTGAAAGTTGTCTTTTTGATGATGGTCATAATTGAAAATTACTTACATTGGAGGTTTTAGTTTTAAAAAATTTTTGAGGTAAAGATTTTAAAAAATTTTTAAGGTAAAGTTTTTTATATTTTCAAGAAGTAGAAGCCTGTGAATGAGTTGAGTTAACTTTTTGTAGGGTCTTATTTATGACCAAGTGAAATTGAATTCGAGCATGTCTCTCAAAAATTATGTCAAAATTTAAAAATGTGACTTTGTAAAGTTTTTGATATTTTTTTATATATTTAAGGATTGGAAGCAGCATTTCAATATTTTTAGTCAACGGTTCATCACTCTACCTGTACGAACTGACAGCATCTCAAGAATCCTGTCTATGGAGGTTGTTCCTTTTTTAACTCTAAAATTGTTATCTGGGCAGCTACTGAGCAGCCTCCCACGAGTGGTGCGTGATGTTGAGAGCTTGGGTCAGGAAGCATCCCTGCTCAAAACTCAAATGGACTCCCTCATGGCTGATGTACAAAAGGTAACTATGTACAGCTCTTGCAAGGAATGCTGTACTACTTCTTGCCTCTTAATGATGTATGGCACCTCAATATTTAGATTTGTGTCAGTCCTCTACAAAACTTATATTTACTTTGCATGTGACAAGCAAAATGTAACAGCATTGAATCATTAGAAGCGTTCTGCTGCTTCTTTACTTTAAGGATGTATAGTACTTTAAAATTTGGACCATTGTTGGTTAGTTCTAATTTCGGATCAGCCCTATATGTTGTTGAAAAGAAATAGTTTCATCTTGGAGAATTCACTGTATTTCTTCTTTTAAAAATCATGAGAGCATAACTATAAGTTCTGCCCTAAGTGTCTGCCAGGGTTGCATCAGATATCATTTGAGGCTGATGAAGTTTTTCAAAAGCATCTGTTAACATGTGTGTATAACTAGTAAATACTTCCATAACCTATTGTCATTTTTAATTTAGCACAGATGTTTTATTAATATTGAGATAAATTCAAAGAAGAACTAAGAGAAGAGTGAAACATAAAATAATGCAGTACAAAGGTAAATTCCCAGCTCTCTTGCTCTTGTCCTTTACAACTTCACACCACACAGCAAGTAGTGTGTGGTGGGAACATGAGAAACTCAAAATTTTGTTAATTTACTATTTTTCTGATTTCTGGGTTATAAATGATGCACAAATGAGCACTGCTAATTCTCAAATAGTGTTTCTCATTATGTTGCCTAATTCTGACACAAGGGATTCCATGGTGTTGCACAGGCAAACATCCCTCATTCTAACACAGGACATCTTGTGTTACACAGATGATCACTCCTCATTATAGCATAGTGTATATATGATCACCCCTAATTTTAACCCAGTATATCTCATTGCAGAGGCGCATCCATAATTCTAACACAGTGCATCTCAAGTTAAACAGGCGATCACTCTTCATTCTAACACAGTGCATCTCAAGTTAAACAGGTGATCACTCTTCATTCTAACACAGTGCATCTCATCACCCAGGTTAGCACCACTGAGGTGAGCAGTAGCCTGGATACGCTGGTCAAGCTAGAGACAGTCAAGAGCCGCCTTGCCGCTTCCTCTCAGGCGCTGCGCCAAGCTGACAACTGGACCACACTTGCCACCGAGGTGGAGGAGGTTAGTGGCGGTCTTCTCTACATGGTGCACTCGTGTGTGTAGATGGTGTATACAGTCTTCATATTCTGATCATTATGTGCTAACTATGGAAAAAGGAGTGACTGCTACCATCTCTTATCAGTTGCTGGAGAGCATACTGACGGTGAAAATGTTACCCCTCAGTTGCTGGAGAGTGGCGACCTGGAAGGTGCGGCTGGGAAGGTGGTGGAGTTGCAGCACTGTCTCTCAGTGCTCAGCCAGACGCCGGACAGCGAGGACCGCGCTGATCTGCTCAACAACTTCCAGCTTCGAATCGAGGCCATGGCCAGTCCACATGTTGTTGAAGCTTTCACGCAACACAATCTTAGTACGTCCTTTTTCATCCATCTTCAAAATCAAAATCATTGGTTTCCTGATTTTTTGTTGAAAAAATTTGCTATGTAAAACTCTTTTGGAAAACTCATGGCTACCATCAATATTTTCATCATTCTTTGCCCACTTTTACTTCTATATTCCTTAGCAGTAGACTATCTTAGTTACTCAATAGGTTTCACGTCTTTTCTACCCTTACGTTCAGTCTTCTATATTTTTACTTCTTGAAAGCGTAATTTTTTCACTTTAATTTCTAATTATCAAAATGCACATTCCGACACACCTCTGAAATTTCTCCTTTGAAATTTACTCTAATGAATCCGTGAAAAGTGATTACCTTGGCACATGTAAACCTCCATCCTCTTATACAAGTTAAAAACTTCTAGCGAAAATGGTTGTGTTCGTTTGTCTCCTGTAGCATCATTCTGCATGGCATGGTTAGATGGTGACACTAAATTTTACCTCTCTTGCTAAATTATTCCCCACCTACCCAGTGCAAGTCAAATCAGTAAATTAAACTCTTAAAGCGAGCTTCATCACCCCTCAGGGGGATACAACTATTGTATCTATGAGAATTATCTCCCAGGGGAAAATATGTGAGGGCCCGAGCTGAGAGTTAGGTAGGTCTTCCTTTTGTTGAAATAATATGTTTTTTGTTATGTTAAGGACCACATTTTTTCGGTTCACTGCTGTCCTGTTTTTCAGCACCTACTACTTTCTTCTTCAACTTTTATCTGTTTTCATGAAATTCTTTCTCAACTTACTGTTTCTATGCCCTTTCTGCATAGATTTCCTATTCTCTTATCTCCATACTAAATGGGGCCTTCCTCTTTTCGATACACTCTTTTTTGTAGCAGTTAGGGAGGCTTAAACTAACTTATAATCTAAGCTAATCTAATGAAGCTTCATCAACCTTATTGGCTTTGATAAACTAGACCAACATGAATAAATTTTGATGAAGTAAATCAACAATGATGAACTAAATCCACATTAGTCTACTGGATCATTTCTGAGCGATTAAACCAATTTTAATAATCTAAGTATGTAAGATTTATCAAGACAAAATTATTCAATGAAATCATGAAAACACCTAAATCAAAACTAGCCCACAATGATCAACGTAAGTGACTTTGTTCCTATAAATTAACTACAATGAAGCGAATCAGATTGGATAAACTAATTACACTAGCTCAGATGAAGCAAATTAACTTTGATAAACTAACTAAACCAACTCAAGAGAACAAAACCAATGACTCAATAACCTTACCTAATGATACCTTTGGTGTGTTTATTTATTTGTTTGTTTGGCGTCCCCTTCTTAAGAAACAGCTTCTTTGACTTGATTTGAAGGACGCTCAATGACCGTATCTGTGATACGAGTTTCCCCAGTGCGCAAGTACAAGAATATTTTAATTGTGGGTACCATCAGGGTGGATATATTTGCTTTTCATCAACATCTGGAGGATTTATATAAGGAAAATATTAAATGCCGTCATTTTTGACGGGTCGTTTACAATAGTTTTATACACAACACACGGGTGTGTTGGAACGCAGGTGAGAGCATCAAGTACAGCGGAGTCCTGCGTCGCGTGGGCCGCAGCAGCCAGGCCCTGAGCTACTTCCACCAGTGCTCCCTGGCCGCCCTCGCCGCCCTCTGGCCCAAGGCTGTCGAGAACGACTCCATGACTTCTCCCAACCTCGTCTGCCTCGTGCACTACTTCGACCACCTCGCCACGCACCTCCGAAAGCAGGTGATGCCGTCTCCGTCATGTGTGATCTATAGTTCCGACAAAAATATAGTAAGTGATGCCGTTTCCGTGATGTGTGAGGTCTAGTTCAAAGTTGTCTCTGAAAAAATGAAGTTTTTTCAAAGTTTGAGTTAAAGTTTCTTGAGAAAAATATTTTGTAAATGACTTTTTTATAATGCATGTACTTACATCTTTAGGTTCCTGTATGTTTTTTTATGTAAGGTTAATATTGTGTTAGATTAGATTTCAAGTTAGTTTAAGCCTCCCTAACCCACAGCAAAGGTGCTTCCAAGAGAGAAAAGAGGAAACTGCAAGTTATGAAATTAAAAGAACGGGCAATTTATGCACAAAGTGGGCTCCGATATCCTACAGACAGCAGCGAAATTAAAAGGAAGTCTTTGAAACAAGACAAAAGTTGCTGAATGACGGTTTTAGGTGCTGAAAAAAAGGAAATTACCATTTTATTTTGACAGTAAAAAAAGGCATACCTAACTTTCAGCTCAGACCCTTGCATTTCAGCCTGGGAGCGCTTGAATGTTTTTTAGCGTAAATGAATTGCAATATTAAAAATTTAAGTTGGCAGCTGTAATGTAGTGTTTAGGTGTCTGGTTTACAGGGCGGGAGTAATGACGGACATACCAGCAAGCTAGAAACAGTGTATTATATACAGTAAATGAATTAATGTTCTACTCATGTTGATATTTTGTGTAATTCAAGTGGTAAATAATAGAATAATTTTTTTTGCAGAATAGTATATTAAAATTTCATGGACTAATTTTTTAGAAATTTTTTTTGACAAATTTTCTTATGAAATTTTAAGGAATAACCTTCATAAATGTGTTGCTATCTTGCTGTCTCTTGAAACCAATCTGATCATATCAAACTAGTGACACAGTTTCTTTGCCTCTGGAAGAAATAAATTTGTGCCCTAAGGATTCAAGTATCCTAAAATAACCCTCGATTCCCTGTTTTTTTGCTCATGTTACTTCTATTGTACGACCATCATTAAATTTGCGCTTGCATCAGGTTGATCTCAACGTCAGGAAATGCCGCTCGGCAGTTTCTGAAGAAAACAAGTGAGAGTAAAATTTTGATTAGAAATAAATTAGGTTAGATTAGTTCAAGGCAGCAATTTTGAAATCCTCTGGAACAGTAAAGAAACAATTCACACTGTCATTTCCCTCAATTTGATGTGTGTTGCAACTTCAAATAAGTACATGACTGTAAAAGACGAAATCTCGAGACTTTCGAACCGTTCAGCCCATCCTATGGATGAAAATCAGTACTAAATAAGTTAATCATTGTCATTTATTTTACCCTGCAAATTTGCTTTCTGAGAAACAGGCAGGTGCGCAGAGCGAGCCAAAGTAAAAACCAACCTCTTGGGTCAAATGACAACTCAGTGATGAATTCCATTTTTCGCGCGTTTTTTATGGTTAGATGAAGTGGTGTATCCGTGATACCTCACACAAAAATGAAAATACCTCTGTTGTTTTAGTAGCCAACCCTCCACACACAGAAAATGGTGCGTTTAGGGTATTTGTTACAACCTTGTACACACAGTAAATGATGCGTTTGTTACTTAAGCCTGCTCCCACAGTTCTAGCACCCTCATGCACACATTCATCTGGACACTCAATCATTAAGTTGTACTGATATCCATTACTAGGTGGAGTGGGTGAGTGAGGTGTTCAGTGACTGCAACGCCCGTCTCGTGCTGTGCCAGCTCGCCACTGCAGCTCTCACTGATCTCGACCCTCCTCTGGTGCAGGTGAGATGTGTTCAATCACTTTGGTCTACTCAAAAAACAATAGCGTCTAAAAACAATAGCGTGCACCACCCGCCGACAAATAAACGACCGTCTCAAATGACTGCATTCGGTAACGTATTACAAGCTTAAAAATAGTTTAACTAGTTAATTATTGAAACAAGGAAATGGTTAAGATTTGCAGAGACTTGCATAGTCTTGCTGTAAGATCTGTGTTCAGTGTATGAGAAGATCTAGGGAATAATTTATTAAAATTTTTAAACAATCTTTTAATTCTCTTAGGAATATTTTTGAGAAAAATGTTAATAATTTTATCAATGGTATGATCATTTTTTACTCAGAGTATATTTATTGTGACAGCCTGTAGCTAATGTACTATTACTTTCCATTCCGCATAATGCTGAAAACCTGACACGATAGATATCAAGGCACATACATGAGCGCTGTGGCTATCGTTATGTAGAATTGAATCCTTTTGCGTAGGTATAAACTCAGAAAATAATGTAAACAGTTAATGATGCTGTCTAGAACATCCTGCTGTGTTTAGAAATTAATCTTTCTCGACGGGAACTGCTCCGTAAATGAATGTTATGCCTTGGAAAAATTGCATCTCTGTAGACAGTTTATCAAATCGAGAATTATTTGTAACCATAAAACAAAAATAACTAGAGGGGTTACTAAAACTAGGTGGAATCTTGAGTAGTTTTAATGCAAAAAGAAGTGCTTGGATGAACAAGTAAACAGTCACTTGGAGCATTGGGAACCACAGGCATATTGTGTTGCTTATCAACAACACACAGGTTGTCTGGCACGACACGTGATAAAATAGCTCGCTACATGCAGGTTGTGAGTGCAGCAGTGAAGCTGCAGGAAGACCCGCTGCAGCTGCTGTGTAACGTGAGGACCTCCATGGACGAGTTCCTCGTGCAGGCACAGCACACGCTCTCTTCTGACGGTACGCTCATGTGTTGTTGCTGGACCTCCTATTGTTTGGCTAGCCAGAGAAAAGCTTCATTTCAAATGCACTGGCTGACGTCACCATTGTGCCATGTCGTAGGGCCAATAGTGGTGCCAGATTTGGGGCTAGCAATGTTGCTAGATGCAATATGAGCACTGCTATTGGTTCGATGTACGGTAGAGGAAACAAGATACAGTCATTTCTATGGAAAAAATACAATTTTTGTTTGGCGAGCCAACAGAAAGGCTTCATTTCAAGCGCACTGGATGACGTTACCATTGTGACATGTCGGAATGTCAATAGTGGTGTCAGATTTGGGTCTAGCAGTGTTGTTAGATGCAACCTGAGCACTGTTGTTGGTTCGATTGCATGACGTCAGCATTGTGACACGGCCAACAAAAAAGGACTTCTTTGACGCTCCCTTGTTTCTTCTACCGTGCTCAACTTATGCGTGAAATATTTTTTTTGTAAAATTATTAGCTTTCAACGTATCATTTGGGTAAATACTCATTCTTTTCTGTATCTATTTTGCTAATTTCTTATTAAGATATTTTCTTCTAAATCGTGAGGGCATCTGATCAGAACATACGGACAACTAATCTTCTGTGTTTGGTTTGATTTTACAAAGGTTTTCTGATATATATGCAAACTTCTCAGATCAATGTGGTTCATTTATCTTCTTAGACAATATTTTTATAGAGGCTGTTGGATGTAGACGTGTGTTCCCAAGTTTCTTGTGTGGTGATTCACCTGAATTATTAGCTCCTTTAAGGGATGTCATTTTCATTCAACCTTTTTTAGTCAGCTGCCTCTTGCTCGAGTTTCATACCTCTGGTTGTAGGGTGATTTTCCCAAATAGTGTGTAAAATTATCTGTGACATTCCTCATCTATTTTTACATCTTGATACACCTGCCAATTTCTCTCAGAATCTTAGTAGAGCGGCCACTTTGTTTTAGCTCTAAGAAACTTTATTTGATATTGGTTCTTTATGGAGAAAAAACATCGATGTCTTATTACTTGTGAAAGAAGAAGTTTAGCCATGTCACCTTTGTTTAACTGATTTTGCTGGTCAATTGAACATAACACGAGGTAAACAGAAACATGTTGGAGCAGCGATAGCTTGGAATTTGTAAGGTATTTATAGAATACTGATAATTTCACTTCTCATTTGTGCCGTAACATTCATTGAAAGTGAAGGCTAATATTGTAGAATTTATAAGTGTTCCCTTAGCTAGGCAAAGTTAATTTCCACTCTTTCAAACTGCAGTAAAATGAACATTAGCCCAAACTCCAATGAAGCTTTCGCTCAAACAATTGCCAGCTTAGGCATTCAGATGAACTGCATTCATTTTGATTGTTTAACACTTTGACTGTGGAGTGAGCCACCTGTGGAATACGGAGGGAATTTTCATAATGCTACTAACCGATCAGAAGTTACTAACTCAATTTTCACACTTACTTAGTCAAAGCTTATTGATTGCACAATCCAGTTAACGTTTGCTATTTTTAACATTGCTTGCACTCCAATTGATTTTAAATTTGAGTTGAATGTTGAACTTCAGTTTTACCTGCCGTCGTCAAAGTGTTAACCACTGGCGAGGTTCACCTCAGAAAATTCTATAGACACCAAGCGAAAATTCAGCTATGGTTAAAAGTTACCATGGCTTCCACTCTCAACACGAATATTTTATTAAAATCTTGAAAGGGTTTGAATTGTTATAATACCGTTGTGATATAGATCGTGGTTGTTCAGTAATTTTATTTACAGAAAAGCACGAGATGGGTACTTTTTTTGTACATGGAATAACAACTTCTCAAATCGAAGGAAGTATTTATCCAAGGTTTGAATTGATGGTGGCATTGATGCAATGTCTTCATGACCGATGTGTTTTGCGCCTGCTGGAGTTGTATGCTCGCTGCAGACGAGGGCTGTGCGGCGGCGAGCGCGTCCCTGACGCGAGCGGTGTACGCGCCGCTCTCGGAGCAGCTGCAGCACTACCAGCAGTACGAGTCTGCTTCTCTACTCGCCCATCTCTCCGCCGCAGGTTACTTCAGTTCCTCTTTGGTAGATCACACTCTTTTATCTACAGATTAAACCACTGATGACAACAAACAATAGCAAAAGATTGTCAAATTATTGTACTAGTGCACACGGCCCGTCAATAATGACGGGATTTGATAATTTTCGGTCATGCACATAAATCAAATGTAATCAGGTTATGTTAGGACTGGTATCACAGATACGGTTATTTAGCAAATCCTGCTTAATAATCCTATGCAAAATTTTGAGAGCGTGGTACAGACACGGAACAATATCCAAGCAAGCAACATCTGTGTATTACTATTCAGTGGAAGGCTATATAGTGGTTGATTGAAATGGATCTAATTTGTTTGGTTATTGGACATTATTTGCGTGACTATTCGACATAGTCGGTGAGGTTATTGAACATTTTATGAGTGGTTACTAAACATAATCAGTGTGTTGTGGTATTCGACATAATTTGTATAGTTGCGGGACATTATCTTTATAATTACTAGACATCATTTAATGATCATTGGGCTATGGTTGAACTTAATTTGAGGGGTTATTTGACTGTTATTAAATTTAATTTTGGGAGTTATTGACGTGTTTTTGGACTCTATTTGAGCGTTCTTTTACCTGGTTCCTGTGGCTCTTGTGTGACTACTGCCATATTCTGAGTGTATGTTTAGCGTATGTTGTCTGAGTGTATGTTTAGTACTGCGTTCACGTTATCTTCTCAGTAGCTTAGCACAGGCCGAGCTGTGAGTTCTTGGGCAGTAACCCAGCGGTACAATTTTTGCCGACCATAAGGCCAAAATGCGTTCGATTATATATTTGTTTGTGTAAGGGACATGAGGTAAAAAAAGGTTTGAGACAGGGGCTCGGTAGCTGCTGTGCCATTATATAGGCTACTATCCTGTTAATCGTTTGCAAGGTGGCTAGTTATTGCACATAAAAAATTTAGGTTGTAAGCAGAGTTTAAAAACTACTTTACTGCTCTAAAAAGCGTGTTTTTTATAAGAAGGGTAAAAAGTGTAATAGCACGGATATTTTTTCTTGTACGCTAAAATTTTCTAAAAGAAAGTATTGAAATAACTGAAATACTGATCATTTACACTGATAAGTTTATGAGAAATTTATCTAGTGGGATACATATGTCCCAATACGCAGTTAACGTGTTAAAAATGCCGGGATAAAAGTTGCTCTATTGTTAAAAATGGTATAATAAGGCTCCTCTCTTGTTTGAAATGTCAGAATAAAGGTTGCACTTCTGTTGAATATGCCAGAATAAAGGCTGCTGTCTTATTACGAAATTTCAGAATTGAGACTGCTTTTCTGTCAAAAATCTCCGAATTAAAGTCTATATGCTGAGTCTAGTCTATATGCTGAGTATTCCATTTATTGGAATTCACGCCATTCTTGAAATAATTTTGGAATATTAATATGCATCAATCAAAATTTAAAGGTTAATTGAGGTTATAACTCTAGGCATTTGTAGGAGCATGGTTTATATTATTGATATTGAGTTGTTACTTGCTTCATGTTTACTTCTCTTTTCCTATAGCTCACTTTTACTCGCCAAGTTTTAATTCAATGTACTCACATGCACTTTGTTTTCACTTCCTTTGAATAGCATGCAAGTTCAGAAGTGAATTAATCCTTATTCATGCTCAATTGCTGATCTTGTAATGTACGCTTCACTGCGAGCAGGCATCGACAGCGGGGACTTGTCTGAGACGCTGCTGCAGCTGCGGGAGTATTGTGGCAAGATGGCTGCCCGCTGCGACCTCGCCGCCACACGCTGCTTACAGGTGTGATTCTCTATCTCTCTTTTCCTGTTTATTCTTTTCTGTCTCTTCATATTGTGATCACCGTGACCTGATGATTGAAAACGGATAGACGAAAGAGTGTGAAACATGAAGATAGAGTGCCAATCCAAAAGCTAAAACTTCACTTCACAAATTTAGTGAATTTTTTCTGTAATAAGACAGAACGTTCTTAAAAAAGCTCTATTTTGAGAGCATTTTTATGGGCGAGTATTGCTGTTGTCAGGTAAGCGGGATGGCTGCCAGCCAAGGCCTCGTGGCGGCAGTGGGTGAGTACGTGGCTGGCGTGGTGGCTGTGCTGGCTGGGGCCCGCAAGGCTGTGGCTGCGTTGGATGACACCATCGCTCAGGACTGGACTGTCTTCAGCACCTGCTTGGACCTCATCAACACTGCTGGTATGTGTGTGGTGAAATCAGTTCCTTTGGTATGACTGCTGGTATGTGTGTATTGTGCTCTTGTTGAAGTCATTTTCTTCTGCATGACTGCTGGTATGTGTGTATTGTGCTCTTGTTGAAGTCATTTTCTTCTGCATGACTGCTGGTATGTGTGTATTGTGCTCTTGTTGAAGTCATTTTCTTCCGCATGACTGCTGGTATGTGTGTATTATGCTCTTGTTGAAGTCATTTTCTTCTGCATGGCTGCTGGTATGCGTGTATTGTTCTCATGATGAAGTTATTTCTTTTTTGCCTGGCTGCTGGTATGTGTGTCTTGTTCTCATGATGAAGTTATTTCTTTTTTGCATGGCTGCTGGTATGTGTGTCTTGTTCTCATGATGAAGTTATTTCTTTTTTGCATGGCTGCTGGTATGTGTGTCTTGTTCTCATGATGAAGCTATTTCTTTTTTGCATGGCTGCTGGTATGTGTGTCTTGTTCTCATGATGAAGTTATTTCTTTTTTGCATGGCTGCTGGTATGTGTGTCTTGTTCTTATGATGAAGTTATTTCTTTTTTGCATGGCTGCTGGTATGTGTGTCTTGTTCTCATGATGAAGTTATTTCTTTTTTGCATGGCTGCTGGTATGCGTGTGTTGAAGTCATTTCCTTTTGAATGACTGCTGGTATGTGTGTGATGTACTCATTTCCTTTTCTATGACTGCTGAATGCGTGTGACGTTATCTTATTGAATTTTTTTCTTATGTGTTTTATCTTACTAATAATGAAGCCTCATAGTTTGTTCCCTTATAGGACGGGCTTAAAACCGTATTTGTAAGCAGCATCAATGGTGGTGTGGAGTATTAGTTTTCTATCTATGAACCTGTTGACGTTTTTAGATATATGGCTAGTGAACATCGCTTGTCCACGACCATTCTGTTCACTTGTAACACATCCACGCCCGTGGAACAGAAACTGCATCTCCTGTTTCTCTACTGTCACTCTATGCAAGAAATATTCTTGTTTACTGACCACGAACATTCTTTGTAAATGGGAGGAATTCTTTTTGCCATAGCAGTACCGTAAGTAATTTGTTATTGAAAAAATTCCTCGTGTTGTTGACACTTTGACTGTGACGTGAGCCATATTTGGTCACTGAAGTAGTTTTCATTATGCTGCTGACCAACCAGTAGTCACAAACTCTGTTCAAAAAAATACTGAATACTAAATGAGAGCACGATCCAGTTAATGCTTGCTATTTTTAGCATTGATTACTACAATTGACTTTAATGAATTGAATATCAAAGTTCAGTTTTACCTGCCGCAGTTGCAGTGCTAGCACGTTGACTGTGGTGAATTAAACTGAAGTTCAGTATTCAATTCAAATTTGAAGTCAAAAGTTGTGAGCAAATTTAGAAATAGCAAACATAAACTAGGTCCATTAAATACCATTATTTTTAAAAGATTGTTAAAATCTTTCAAGCGACCTGTCAATGGGTTATTTTGCATTAGGAAAAACTTCAGCATGACCCATTGGTGGGTTATATCACAAACAACATGCTAACACTTTGACAGCGGCAGGTGAAACTAAAATTTAATATTCAACTCAAATTTAAAGTCGATTGTAGTAAGCAATGTTGAAAATAGCAAACATCAACTGGAACATGAAATTATTTAACTTTCATTAAGTATTTATAAAAATTGAGCTTGTGACTACTGGTTGGTCAGCAGCATTAGGAAAATTCCTTCTGTGTACCACCCGTGGCTCACGTCGCAGTCGATGTATCAATATTTGATGTGCACTTCACCATCAGGAGTGGTGCTGCTGGCGACGGAGGAGTGCGATGAGGCGCTGCAGCGCTCTGTCTCGTCTGCAGAGATCTGCTGGAAACTGACTCTCTACACGCTCACTCCCGCAGCACTGCTAACTCCCACACAAACCTCAAACCTTAGAAATTATCTCCAGCAAATCACTGGTGAGTGCTCTCGGTTTATTACCATGATCTGATTTCAAATTTCATTCCATCGATGGTCAGGTTTAAATTATATTTCACTTTCACGTAATGCTCGCGAAAAAGATATTTGTCGCATATACTGCTACATTTGTCCCATCAAATGGAGTAAAACTTTTTCCATTTAATATGTAAGTCAATCCTTTTAGATTAATTTTGCCTATGGGCTTTAAGGTCTAAATGCTATGCCGATGACGTGTGCAATTATAGTGACACCTGGCATTAGAGAGGAACATTAGGCACTGCTGGCAAGTATCAGATGTTATCCCCGAAGTACTGCCGCATTTTGGGTGTAGTGCAATGATTGGAAACTCGCAAGGGGCCAAATCTCCTGTAGAACTTCTGAAATATTTAAAAAAATGACGCACCGGGAAATACCCATCTTGTCTTGAGATGTTAGGAGTAAGGGCTTGTTACTTTCTGTCTTCAATTTAGTTTCTGATCCTGCAGAGGGTGGATCTGGAGGAGCCCTGGGTGACAGCTTGACGGAGGTGCGGGAGGAGTGCCGCCGGTGCGTGACGGTGGCTTTGCAGACCATAAGCTCTCCGCTGCAAGCACATCTCAACCCGCTCTCCAGCCTGCCTGTTTGGTCCACCAACCAGCCCCATGCTCTCTCTTCTGCCTTTTCGCCCCAGGAGTACGTCACGCAGGTAATACCTCAGCGCTCTCAACTTATCGTCTAACTCTCATTTGTAATGGAAAGTCATGTTTGGACTTGGTAGAGTAGCAACTAAGTTAAGAGAATTAGGTTAGACATAATTTTACACCTTAGAATAGCGTTGGTGGTAGGATACCCTAGAAGTCACTGAACTTATTCGGGTCCACGAGTAGCTATACTCAAATTTGACCATTGTACTAGACTTAAGAAACAATCTACTTCTGTATCACTTGTGGTAAATAAATTATTTAAATGTGTGTGTTCTAGTGGCTCTTTCGTATTGTGTAAGAAAAAATTGACAGGAAACATTCCGAAAACCAACACCAATATAATTTTCATCCCTCCGCCCCTTTTACTTAGCACTCGCACAAATCTAGGACTTTGGCAAAATGAGAACACTAACTGTTCCACTCTAAAGCAGTGGTTCTTAACCTGGGTTCGATCGAACCCCAGGGGTTCGGTGAATCAGTTCCATTGTAGTCCTCATGGTACAGTTTGCGCACTAATACAATATATGATATATACATATGCTTTAAATTTGATTTAAAGCATATTTTTCAATGAATGCATGTGTGGAACTTGTGGGGTTCAGTACCTCCAACAAGGATAAAAACCACTGCTCTAAAGCAACACTTCGCAGTGCTGACCCGAGTCCCCCTGCAGATGGGCCAGTACCTGCTAACGCTGCCCCAGCACCTGGAGCCGCTCCTCATGTCGCCCAGCCCCGCCCTCAACAGGGCGCTGCAGCAGGCATCTCCTGACGACGTCAGGCACGCCGGGTCAGTTGCGGCTCCTCTTCGTCTCGACATAAGTGTCTCTGCGAGATCAAAGGGTTTTATTGATGTCTCTAAAGATAACGGTTGTGCTGTTTGATTGATGAACGGTAAAACCCCTTTTTGTCTTACTGAATGATGTTGAGTATGAGTAAAGTTATTCGAGAAGGACCTTGAATTCTTCGTCGTAAATTATTCAAGTGAGGGTAAGTTAAAGATATGAGGGTTGATTCAAAATTTGGCTTTGTTGAAAACACCCGTCCCCGATGGTTTTGATTGGTCGTTTTTTAATTGTTGGGTTAATTGATTTTCTTCATTGTTATTCAAAAATTGATCAAATTTCTTTATTACACATCTGACCCTTAGTGCAAAGGTAAAAGCAAAGAATGGTCCGTAACCCATTTTGCTCACAACACATGACATGCTCACAACATTTAGCCTTTTGCCCTATGTACAGCCAGCGTGCGGTGAGCGAGAGCGAGGTGAGCGCCGCAGACTTCCTGATCGGACGCGTGGCGCTCAACACCTGCACCATGTTTGCTGACGCCGTCCTGCGCATCCCTCTCCTGCACCAGCACGCTCATGCGCAGCTCATCACGGACATAGGTCAGTGATGAAGTAAACATCACTGATATAGGTCAGATCCTTATTTTGGTGAACCATGTGTGTGCAGCTCATCACTGATATAGGTCAGCTTCTTCCTGATACAGGTCGGGTTCTTCCTGATATAGTAGGTCAGCTTCTTCCTGATACAGGTCGGGTTCTTCCTGATACAGGTCGGGTTCTTCCTGATACAGGTCGGGTTCTTCCTGATACAGGTCGGGTTCTTCCTGATACAGGTCGGGTTCTTCCTGATACAGGTCGGGTTCTTCCTG
>JACJUY010003670.1:0-22676 GCA_014220935.1 Platorchestia sp. MABIK | reverse complement strand
TACGGGTCGGGTTTTTCCTGATACGGGTCGGGTTTTTCCTGATACAGGTCGGGTTTTTCCTGATACAGGTCGGGTTTTTCCTGAAACAGGTCGAGTTTTTCCTGAAACAGGTCGGGTTTTTCCTGATACAGGTCGGGTTCTTGCTGGTATAGGTCAGGGCATTCTCTTGGTGGATCGTATGTCTGTGGCTCATCACTGATATAGGTCAGGTTCTTCTGTTGGTGAACCTTGTATATTACCATCATCGTTCTTGTCCAGTCTGAGACACTTGCGTTCCGTGATGTTGTGCCTGAGCCATTCCAGCTTCTATGGCGCATGTCCTCTCAGTGCTGTGTAGACAGCATCTCATTCCGCATTTTAGCGAAAGAATTTTTATTCTTCCCCTTGGTATCCCGCAAGAATGCCATCTCTTAGAAATGCATTCATCCTCTTCTAAAGGGAGTATTTCACCTAAATCATTAACGATAAACGGTGTGCAATTTTACTCGAGATAGTAAAATATTAAAACGCGACTAGGCAACGAATTTTTTTTACGTTTCCAAGCTTTCAACCCTTTTTTTCGGTTACCATTAAAGCGAATATTACAAAATCTCCTGATACATATAACGGGAGTTCCATGGTATCCAAGATACAATTGTGAAGTTATATTTTAAGGGACTGGGAACCTCTGGTCTACACAAAAGAATTACGTGAGATAAAGAAAAGTTTATGATTAGGAGAACGTCATATAGGAATGAATTGGGCGATTACACGGTTATGCTGGACGAGAACATGAATTTTTCTATTTATTGCCAAAGCAGATCTAAAAGTGTGCTATACAGTACTTCTACGTAGTTTTGAGCTTAGGCTTTATTTTTGTAGTTTTAAAATTTTAAAATTGGGTATGTCTATTTGATGCCCGGTTTTCCAAGTGTGTGGGTAAATAGAACTAATGATTTGCTTCTAGTTAAATGCGTCGTTATGGTCCCGACAGTCGTTATTCTAGTTGTCCTCCTGTCTTGGCGATGCAGTTGGCTAGACAGTAGATTTAGTAGATGACGTTCTTTTTCTTTTGAGTTAAGAGCGCAAATGGTTTAAATGAACTTTATTTTAAACTACTCGAACTGGCTGACTATTGTAAGAAGCTTTTTAGGTAACTTTATGAGACAATCTGAAATTAACGTGTGTACGTGCAGAGTACGTCTGTAACATCCTGGATGACCTGGTATTGATAAAAAATATCCCTGTAATTTGATAAAAAAAATAATGCCAACTTGACGTGTGTACGCGCAGAGTACATCTGCAACATCCTAGAGGACCTGGGTGTGGGGAGCTGCCGGCCGCTGGACCACCTGCTGGCGCTCCTGAAGGCGGCGCCGCGGGAGTTCAGCTCTGTCAGCGAACGTCTCGAGGGCGCCCCCATCAGGATGATTGCTGCGGTCAGGCAGATGAGGGACATCTCTGCTACCACGTAGCACTCATACCGGATTCCATACGATAGCTTATGAAAATAACTGGGAACGAGGAGACCAAACGATGTCAAGGCATTGAAACATTTAGGTGTGTCAGGCAGATGAAGGACAGCTCTTCTACCGCGGAGCACTGATACCGGATTTTATACGATAGCCATTGAAAATAACTGGATATCTTAAGCGAATAACTGGAAAAGAGAAGTGCAAACTAAATCAGGGCGTTGAAATATGTAGGTTTGTTAACAGACTCTTACTGGAACTTTAGCCATCATATTGAGTGAAAAGATGATATTCAGTTCTTGCTGATACGTGTTCTTCATGAACTGTTCTATTAAAGGCATATCGTTTCTCTCACAGATAATTTAGCAGTTTCATTTGACAAATTTTGCTAATTTTTCAGGTCGATTTCGTTATTTCGTGTTCTTGTATATGAGGAACCAACGAGTCTTGGAAGAGACTCACTGCACGAGTTTCTTGTTTGTCATTTTCTTTCATGATTTTTTATGGAATCATTTCAGCTGCTGTTTTCTGCAGGTTATTTATTCGTTTTAGTGTCAAAGTATCGGGTGTAGTACGACGTACCATGTGCCATGAGTTGGTTAAACTTCTCTTGCAGAAAACTTTGCTAAAGCCCGAAAGTTTTCGCTGGTTTACCCTTGCTTCGTAACATCGCTGGGCTTCTTCCCTCACGCTTGTCCAACAGGGTCATCTCCGGGCTCAGGAGAGTGAACGCTACATGAGCGCAGGTGCACTTTACATTCGTAATTGTCTTTTTTTGCGCGCCCTTGTAATTGGGTGACTTGTGCTATCCAACCTCATTTGTTTTTTCCATCCTTACAAACTTCAGGACATGTTCCCCAGCACGTATGTCTGACTCAAAAGTTTTTCAATCATCGCATTGGATAACCTACAGTATATGTGTCTTCATTTGCCACGATAGACGATACAAAGAACTTGGAGTCGTATCGTACAGTTTGCCATACTTTAGCCAATTTTACTAACAATGTCAAATTTACTAACCGTTTGTAAGACGGGTATTTCCTACATGAAATTTCTGATATTTGTTAACCTTATCTTTTCAGATCTCAAGCTCCCAGTACAACTATAGACTTTCATATGAATTTATTATGCAAATCGTTGTGTTCTAATTCAGGTTACAAGCCAGAAACTTTAAAACATTCTTATCCAGCGTCCGCGAAACTAAACTGTTATAAGAGCACATTGTGATTGAAGTCATCTTGTTAACGAAGTTTTTGCTAGTTTTAAATACATTTTATAAATCATGAACAAAATTACGGAGTAAACACGTGTGCTGCAGCGCTGCTCACCTTCCATTCAGCTATTGTCACGGCGGGCTCCGGATAAAGGGTTTTGATTTGAAAGAGTTTTCTGTTCGCCCTAACTTGTAATGTGACAATAACTTTGTACTGATTAAAAATTTGTTTTCTGCACGGCGAATGTAATAATTTAGGACAGAGAAAATTACTTCATGTTACTCGGTTGTTAAGCTTCGTGGGTTTATTATTGTTAAACGTTATTTGTTACTCATCTGTTTTTGTTCATTTCCTTCAAATGCTTAAGAATTTAATTAGGGAAACGATTCTCGATCAATATTTCATCCTTTTCAAACATAGTAGTACGAAGTATGAACCACCACAACGCACACATTTGGTGATGTTCAACTTGAAGTTAACCAGACGGCTGTCGAGGACAGACACAGCAGGAGTAACAAGGTCTCACTGGCCTCCTTCGTCTTGGCGTCCCAAAGGCTCAAATTATGAAACATGATCAAAAAATTTCTAACAAAGAAAGAAATGTGGAATTACTCTTGAAAGTTTTTTACAGACCACATGCTGAAATCTCTTGATGATCTTGGGATAATGAATTTTTGAATTCAAATTATTTTCTTAAAACTGTTCCACGGAAGCGAAGTGGATCCACATTTGCTATAAGGAGGCAACCACGTGGAAAAGCGACCACAAACAATAATTGGGTTAATAAAACTAAAAGTAACTAAGGCTCATCGACGAATTTATTACCTTTACTATTTACAAAGCATCAGGTTGTAAAATGAGCTCTGCAATGATGAGCTCGTGTAAACATTGACGTTAAACAAAGTTACATATTTAAGGGGGTTGTTGACGACACGCTATTCACTAGATTTTAATTTTTAATGTAATCTCCATGTTCATTAACCATCTCTGTTCACCTATTTTCGTCACCAGGCATGTGTTTAGTGCAAATATCAATGGCGATCAAATAGAGGAAACTCCTGAATAACCGAACAGGGCTCCGTTTGTAAACTAATGGCCTAAATGTGAACCGATCGTGAACACATTTCTTCTTAAGATACCTCTTCAATTGGGTAACACAAGGCGCAGTATTACCATAGCTTGGGTATTTGTTGCACTGCTGTTCAAATCTGATTAACTCGTTTTGCAAAAAATCGTAAAAAACGAATATATTCAACCAAACAGCAACATGAAAACGAGAACTCAAGTTACGTCCAGATACTTATCTACAACATGCTTGATTTGAGTGAGCTAAATCCATGTCCACTCGGTCAATTTAAACAATTAGGCCATTCAGACAGACTAATTGCGCTCCACAAGGCGCACACATGCTCTCAGATATTGCAGCTTCAAGCTTCCATCTTAGACGTGTGGCTTCTGGTATGCACTGAAAAGCTGCGTAAAATTTACGAACTTTACAAATACTGTGTGGATTTGAATTTACATTCATTCACCATGGAATTCTAGAAATTTGTAATTCATTCGATTATTTAATTTTGAAACGAAAAAAAATTGCAGATCTGATAGAGCTACAAGCCTCTACGCTGTCATTATTAATGGTATTTTTTGCCACACACACCTCTACTACGCTTTCAAATTAGATGACTTTATTCAAACGAAATGAGCAAATACATCCATTTAAACTATCCGTCAATGTTTTACTCTAAATGTATCCCATCGAGAGCAAGAAAGAACTGCAGGAGCTGTACTGCACGTCCAGTTCTCTGAAATCCGAATTAACAGCAGAGTGCTAATAGAGGTAAGTAATTTTTAGTCTACATTTGAAGACCTTTAAAAGTAATTAATTTAAAGTGAATTTGAAACACCAAAAGATGTACACTATATAATAAATAAAGAATCGAAATATCAAATTAAATAGAAGAATGTTGGGATTTTATACAGTAACTCGAACCTAATAGGGTATCTACAATATCGATTTTTTTAAACACGAAAATATGTACATGCTTTTTACGCCAACAAATCCGACATGTGAACCACACGGTAAAAGCGACGAGACTCCTGCTTAACACAAAAGCAAATTTCGAGTCTCTAGAAGAAACTTCACTCCACGTGAACAGCTTTATGCACACTAAATTATTTTAGATAACCGCACTACAAAATTCTCACTCACTACGACTCAAGACAATCTCATTCACCTTTTCAATTACAGTTGAAGATGGACATGCTGAGTAAATTTGAACACTAAATGCGCACAAGGTAAATCTCTCATTTCGAGTCCCAATTGGCACCAAACAATGTTGTGGAGCTGTACGAGCAAAAGACTGCAGCGCGACGCATCAAGTCTGTTTACTTCGAAGCTACAGACGCGAAGCAGCGTTGCGGTGCTTCATACTTAGCCTGGCAGAGAGTCAGTGCAGCTCTGCTAGTAGTACGAGGTGTGCGGGTGGTACTGCTGCACACAGGGGAATGTATTCTCAGTGATGGTCATCCCATGTACGATAACACTTACCGAAGTTTGGAACATGTGAAGTATGAACTACAGTTAAAATAAGCAAGGAATGGAGCTTGAAATGTAATTGTTCGATTTAAAATATGGTTCAATCGTTCATGACTGAAATTTGTGAAAAATGGAAAAGCTTTTCATTGGTAGGAGGGAATAAAATATAAAATGAATAGGTAGAATGTTCACAACTTGACGATACAATTAAGCAAAGCTTATGGTTATAACAAGCACTTAGCACTGACATTCTAAAAGACGATCAAGATCACATTTACTTCGATAAGTTGGTACAGAGAAATGCGATTGAAAAATATTCTAAATTCAAGATAATTTAAATGAATCAATACTGGGATTTGAGCCATGCTCATTTTCATCGTTTGTCATTGATTACAGAGAAGAATTAACCGCTGAGCTCTCAGTGGTCGTACACAAAGATAGCACGTGGTTCATAAAAAACAGGCACCTCGTTCAGCCAAAAATAACAATTTTTTTATAGATGCCAAAATCAGAATAAATGTAGCAAATACGTCATCGATGCATCTACAAAAATTTCAATGGATAAAGATGTAGAATTTATGATCACTAAACAATGTTTTTAAATTATCAAAGATAACCGACTTTAGAAAGAGAGGGAGGAGGTCCTTAGTTGCAAAAAGGTAGAGACAAAAAATCCCACCAACCTCGGTGGAAACCTAACCTTAAATTTATTACTATTATTATTTTGAGTCGAAAAAACGGCGCGATTTAACCCTTAACCGTCCAATTTTTCTAGTCATATTACCGGTATTATAACCACCGTTATTAGACTGCCTCTATTATCAGGCCAGATTATTATAGATTATAATCTGGTGTCTCCAACACCAGATTATAGACGTAACTGCCACTTGGCGGTGAACTTCAAAGCATACAGAAGAGCACGATTATTTTTATTGAGTGTTCCACGTGGGGAGGTTGAAGGTCAATCCCTAAAATAATCAGGAGATCTGAAAAGAGTGTCTAACCTGCGGCACACTGGCGTGAGGGGCGGGAGGAGGCGCCTGCGTGGCGGGGGGCTGCAGCGACTGACGCACGGGGAACCCTGACGTGATACTCCCTGACTTCACGGACTGCACGAAGGAACAATACAGTAAATAATACATGTCAGTAATTAACAGAGTCAATTGTAAATGACATTAGCTATACATTAAAAAAAATTATGAAAAAGGAAATTGTCCTGGTTTTAGACTGCACGAGGGAGCAACACAGTGAATAATGAATGCCAGTAGTAAATCAAGTAGATTGTGAATGACGTAAGCTATTAATAATGATAAATAAATAATCAAAAAACATAAAATAAAGTATTAATTGAAAAATAAAATGCCAAAAACGAGGAAATTAGAGATGAAGAGAATTCTAAACAAGATACATTGCGAAAGCACTAAATAGTAAACGAAATAAGTGACTAATAACTTGAACATTTCGTTTCAAGGTCCTGATCAGTTCATAAAACAGTAGCCGATGATTTCCACCCACTGCACTTCAAGTCACTTGAAAATTAGCAATCGTAGCTCTACAAAATTTACCTTTCAATCCAAACCCAGTCTCTAGGTGGCAGGAAGACATCTAATCAGTTAACGAAGTACATATTGTTATGAAATAATCGCTGATAAGTATTACACAACTGTGTGATCAAAAATTTAGATTTCCTTATTCTGCATAGGAATGTAAAAATTAGGGACAGAAAAACTTGCTTCATGTCACTAGGTTGTTGAGCTACTTGTGTTTGTTATTGGTGAACTGTATTACTTAGTTTATTATTCACCGCTGTTTGGTCCATTGCGATGATTTGTCACTCATACCTTTTAACCTATATTGAAAACGTATACAGAAAAGTGAAACTTGTTGGAACACAGTCACTCGTATTTTCTTTAAGGCTTGCGCGCTTCGAAAACCAGTGCATAATCTCAAATATCAGGTGATAACATCTAAATGATGAAAGGAGAACATTTTATGGGGAAGTTGTATTTTTCAGTTCGTGACTAGAACCTGGTCTCTCTTTTTTTTTTGGATGAACCATGATATATTAAAGCAAAAATTATATTTCAAATGGTAAGCCCCACTCAAAGGCTATCTGGCCTACAGCATTGATTTCCTCTGCAAATTGGGATGCGCGATGAAAAAGTTTAAAAACACTCTCAGTAATATTTGCGCATAAGTTCCGTTGCACGATGCACTGGCCTCCCTAATACGAGAGAAAAAACAATTAAGTTGCTCAACAACAACACTAAACCTGCAGTAACTGCTTAGAACAATACTTTTGCTTCTAAAGGAACAGAGCAACATCCAAGAACGTCAAGTGCTGCAAGTTGCCACCATTAGCACACACCTCACCTCACCTTCACAAAAGAGTAAATCTTATTCCCCATGAGAGCTACGTTACCCGTGGGATCTAAAATATTTTCGCCTAAAGCCCATCATTGCGGATAGAGAGTTGAGAATAAGATTAATTGAGGTAGAACAATTTGTCCATTTAATCTTAAGACGAAACCTTAAACAAATAGCTAAAAGCACCACACACACAGGCTGACGGTAATACAGTAGAAGCTTCATGTTCAGTTCAGATCTCTCACATGAGACCTCGCGACCCGCAGCCCATGTCACCAAGCCCTGTACAGACTCGGTATGCTCTAGCACTAGGTCTAACAGATTGTATACTTATGATTACAGTAAATTGTTAACGTTTCAGCCCTAGTTTACAAACTGAATAAACTTCGAAATATGTACATTACATTGGAGATATTGTAGTTCTTTAAATAAATAGGCCATAAAATCATTATTTTCACATAGATGATCCTGTAGTTTTACAATATCGAGGCTTTGAAATTAAACCATTTACATATCAGATACTGTAGTTCTCATAGCAAAAACACTTCGGAATGAACATTTTCACAAAGCAGATGCTGCATTTCTCACTTGATTATTATAGAATTTTATAAGAAAGTTTTAGCCTCCCTTAACCACGACAAAGATGTTCCAAGAGAGGAAGGAGGAAGGTACCATTTAGTATGGAGTTGAGGGAACGTGGAATCTGTGCACAAGGTGCACAGAAACAATAAGCTAAGAAAGAAGTTCATGAAACAAGATAAAAGTTGAAGAAGAAAGTAGTAGGTGCTGAAAAACAGGACAGCAGTGAACAGAAAAAAGATGGTCTGTTACAAAATAAAACCTATTCTATTTCAACAAAAAGGAAGCCTACCTAACGTTTAGCTCGGGCCCTCACATAGTCCCTCTGGGAGCGCTACTTCCCATAGATACTGCATTTCTCACTATAAAGAGGTCATGAAATTAACACTTTTACACAGCGAGTAATGTGTTTCTCATAACAAAGAAGCTTTGAAATTAACATTTTCACACAAGTACTGTATTTCTCACAACATAGAGGTTTCAAAATTAACATTTCCACAGAACAGAACATTTTCACACAGCAGGTACTGCATTTCTCACAACAAAGATGCTATAAAATGAACATTTTCCGACAGCGCATATACTCACTGAGCCCTGCTGAAGCGGCAGAGCGTGGAGGCCGTGGGCGCTGGCGTAGAGCTTCTCAGGCTCGCCGCCCTTCTTGTGGTCGAGGGGGTGCAGGCCTCCTGTCCAGGGCACCGGCAGCGTCGCTACATTAGTTCCGTGTGCACGGCGCTCTATAACTTCCATAGATTCAGTTTACCTTGAAAACACCTTCTCCACAAAAATTTAAAACGAGTGAAAAAGCTTTTGTCATACACAACAATTCTGAGAAATTGAAAACAAGTGAAAAAGTTTTTGTCATGCACAACAATTCTGAGAAATTGAAAACAAGTGAAAAAGTTTTTGTCATACACAACAATTCTGAGAAATTGAAAACAAGTGAAAAAGTTTTTGTCATACACAACAATTCTGAGAAATTGAAAACAAGTGAAAAAGTTTTTGTCATATATAATTCTAGAAAATTGAAATGTTGAAAAGTATGTCATTTGAGGAAAAAGTATGTCATATAATTCCAAGAAATAGAGAAATTGAAAAGTACTGTATGTCATTTAATGAAAAATATGTCATCTACCTCAAAAATTTGTCATTGAAAAAATTTAAACAAATTAAAGAAATGTGTTATATACAAATGTCCTTAATGTAATTTCATAAATGTCATTGTTATAAGAATTACATTTAGAATAGATTTCAGCCCAGGCTCACGTGAAGTTGGTACTCGCACTGAAATTTTGTAACTGATATTCACTACCAGTATATCCGACATTGAAATTCCTCAAAACAATATTCATACCTAACTGAAGCAGGAAAAACAATTGCTGATCCCATTATACAGTATTTAACAAGACTTAGCTGTAATACTAATATAAATGAGAAAATATTCATTTCTACATGGTAGGAGAATGACCTAAGATCGCTACCACAAAATGTAGTGACCAATACAACATGTTGACTGCCTGGTGATCCACTGGTGTTAACAGAAGGAATTTCTGGTGATTGTTGGCCACTGAGAAGATTTCCATAATCCTGGTGACACACCGGTGGTCGCTAACTAAATTTTTGCATGTGCTTGATGAAAACCAAATAAAAGCATGTTCCAATTAATCTTTTGTTCATTCTAATGTTCAAAAAATTGCACAAAGTTCAATTTGAGTCGAACATTGAACTTCAATTTAATCCACCATAGTTGACGTGTTAAGGTGATTCCATTCACTCAAGACACTGCATCACACACTTAAGCTGCAGAGGACGATTGCAGAATGTGATGTCCTCCAGACACAATGATCCAAACACAACGCAATTCATGTCAAAACGTTTCACCTTCAAACTCTTCAAACGTACAATTTTAATCCCTATATTCCACCATAATTTTTTCAGCTGCCAGTGCATTTAAGAGTTAGAATTCTTGGTGATATCAGGCTTTGACACTCATTTCTTAGTGCTGTCTGTACAAAATCACTACTCTTAGTATCTCCGATACTAGGACTATACCCTCAAAACCAATGACCATGCGCAAAAAACTAAGAAGTGTTCTTTCAAATCTATCCTAATACGGAATTAAACAACTACTAAAAGACGTAAAATAATTACAAATGATACCAATAGTATTCCTCAAGATAATGCGTTCACATTGGGATGACTGAGAGCATCAAACAATCGTTACTTCACTGCCTCCCCCTACAACAAAACTCTTCTATCTAACCACATATTTCTCAAAGAAGAAAGCAAACGTAATACATACCTCAACCGGTGTTCACACATTTAGAGTCAAGCAAACATGTTCTACTCATGATGATCTGTGTACACATCTTTTTCAACAACTGCTCTTTCCACTCTATTCATACCTCTAGTCAACCTCGACCTGATCTGTCTTATACCTCCCTAAAAAAAAGCTGTTCCCTCATTCTCTACATACATTTGTCCTACAATATTCGCAACTCCATCCTGACACTGCTAACACAACATGACCATTATAAATCAGTCAATGGAAATTGCACACACATCAAGACAACTGAATCAAAAAGTGTTGCTGAAATAGAAAGCATCAATTATAAAACCAGTTCAAGTTCAATGTATTTGTATTATTCTTCAATAAAACTCATTCATTCGTCAGTGTCTTTCCTAATCCCAGCCCACACTTTATCCATACCATGACACCACAAAGAGCGAGTGACATCACAAAATTTGAGCTCCTCAACCCACCTCGAGCAGCAGCGGCCGAGTGCAGCCCGTACACAGCGGGGTGCTTGTCATCCCGAGCTAAGTTGTACTGCGCCTGCGGAGGGTGATGCGCCGAGGGATGGTGGTGAGGTGCTTGTGATGACGGGTGGTGGAGGGAGGGCTGGTGGTGTGATGCTGGTGGTGGTGGAGGATGGTGAGCTGACGATGGAGGAGCTTGATGGTGATGAGGAGGTGGCTGCGAGTGGTGAGACGGAGGGGGCGGGTTGGGAGGACCGTGGTAGAACGAGCTGGCTTGTGATGACAGATACACTCCTCCTTCTGTAACACAGGCGTTCTCAAGCTATGCACAATTTACAGGATGCGGACTGCGTCCTTGGAATGATAAATCATATTCTCATGTCTATTAAAAAAAAAAGAACTGTAACAAATAATCCTTGTCTACAATATGAGGGATTATTATTTGATTGTCTTATTTCAATCTGTAGTCAGATGTGCGAGTTAGGATTAAGCTGCATGTCTTGGAGAATTCTTTCCACGCATTTTTCAGAAGCGTTTTTAGCCTGAGATGTCTGCAAGAGACTTCCCTAGTACTCTATCACTGTGGCAATTGAAATTTACCTCAACAGAGGAAGGAAACAAAATTATTTGTGAAACGGATTCTTCTAGAATTTTTTCAAATAAACTTTTGAACAAGTTAGTTACTTTTTTCGTTTTCAGTCTGAGCTCCTAAACCTTTCGTCACTTAAGTGAGAGGTTAGTTTTCTTTAACGATTTTGAAGATTTTTTCCCTCTCCTTTATTTCTTGGGTAAACCAAAGCATAGACTTAGGCTTTGTCAGAACCCTTGCATTGACGACTTAGATAATTTCGGAGGTGTGAGGAGTTCGAGGATGACTACCTTGAAGACGTTCGTCATTAGTTTCAAGTTCGTCAAATCGAAGCAGAGTGTAATAAAACGAAGATTTCAGAGCCTTCGGCAACTTGAAATTTTCTGATTCAGCTCGCTTGATACACTTCAACAACGGCAGTAAGTTCATCACTAATTTCACTGTACATCTCAAAAATAAAACTGATATAATTTAGGAATTTTGGTACGTCTTCACAAACCTGTTCCTGGATAGCAAAGTGTGATAATTATAATAGAAGACAAAATGTGTCGATTAATTTAAAACCTTTACCCACACCCAGTTCATTTTCAATACTACGAATCTTATTTTACCATACTATAACAAACCATACACACACAAAACCAAAGTGAACACTACTACAGATAATAATGAACTATCGGCAAACTCTACATTTAGGTCTTACTAATCAGCCTATAAAAACACCGTGTCGAGATTTACAAAAGGCTTAAATATTTCCTAAAAATTTGGGTAAAACTAAAATAACCATCACACAAGTTTGCGGAAATAGCACTTACTTCTCCAGTCCCGCCAATATTACCAAGGTTATCAAGAGACAGGCAGACAGACAAATACGGAGCAGCAAATTAGCCACTGTGCTCAGGTTACCAAAACAAGACCACACAACGCCCACCACATTCACAAGAAACAAATAGACATAATACAGGGACAAACATTAAGTATAGCGCTCGTTATACAAAAACAAGACCACGCAACGCCCACGATTCACAAGAGACTAATAGACAAAATAGAGAGACAAACACTAAGCCTAGCGCACAGGTTACCAAAACAAAACCACACAATGCCCAGGCTGCAGACTCAAGAGCAGGGCAGGCAACACTCACTAGGACCGCCAGGCTGTGACACAGGCACCACAGTAGTGGAGTTGGCGCTGAGGTTCTTGAAGGAGTAAGGCAGGGCGGCGTTTTGGTACGACACTGGCGATGGGCTGCGTGATCGCTTCACCTGCTGCGTGCAACACACATAGACGACTCCGTGCACAAATACTTTGCATTTGCATGTGTTTAAAAAAATAAAAGCCTGCACATCCTACCCATTTTGTACTCTTAATGACAATTTCTTTATTCTTTTTCCAAAGAAATAGTTGATAATACATCACAGCCGTACAAGAGAAAGTGCGAAAGATGTTAATTTGCAGAGAGATCTAATGGAGCACTGAAAGGAAGATGCAATCTCAATCATTCTTCCAGAAATAAGTAGTTTTCAAAGCAAAACACATTACAGTAAGTGAATGCTCTTTAAATTCACAAAAAAGCAGAGCAAAGATTGCAATTTCAACATACAGTATTACTGACTTATTCTCTTTCAGAATTGTGAGAGTAACACATTAAAAAGCATTGTAAAACGGTGCTTGAGCAACTCTAGTGAGAGTTTGCGGAATGTTTGGGCCAGATACTGTGTTGTCTTAACCCTTTAACATCAGAATTTTGTACTCATATCACCGTTATCACAACTACAATCATTTAACTAACACGGGCATCAAGTACTCACCAATATCAGGATGAGGAAGGAACTGCCATTCGACAATGAACTTCGAACAACACATTAGGGCCCAAATTTCACAAGGAATAAAATATATTAGAGCTGTTTATGAAAGTGGATTTTGAAATTCACTTCAACAGTAAAGGGTTAATGGTCAAATTTTATGTGAAAAGAAAACCTTAGGATTTTGGACAGAAAAAGCCCAACCTGGAAACCTTTATTTAGTTTTTAAGCTATCGCCACCAACCTGGGGCTGCTGCTGGGATGGGGGAGGCGGAGGAGGAGGCTGTGGGGAGATCTTGTACAGGGATGAGAGTGACGAGGAGCGTGGGACGCCTCCGTGTAGCAGGCCGGGTGGGAACACTACCTGCTGCAACACACAATAGTGAAACTTTACAAATGACTTACTTGAGAAGCACCACCTGCTGCAACACAAAATAGAGAAACTTTACAAATTACTTACTTGAGAAGCACTACCTGTTACAAACATTACACACGAGCTGTAACACATGCAATGATGCCATTTTACAAATAATTTTCTTACATTTTCAATGAATTAAAACGAAAAACCATATTTAATCATTTATGTTCCAATACCAAATGTGTCATGTTCAGTGCTTAAATCAGATAACATATTTATTGAGAATATAAGTAAGGAAAACCAGAGAAGCGTGCATTTGTCTAAAAAACTAGTGACCTTGTCTCTAGATTAGATTAGATTATTAGTTAGTTTAAGCCTCCCTATCTGCTACAAAGGCGATCCAAAGAGAGGAAGGAGGAAGGCACCATTTAGTATGGAGTTTAGGGATGTGGAATCTATGCAGAAAGGGCATAGAAACAGTAAGATGAGAAAGAAGTTTATGAAACAAGATCAAAGTTGAAGAAGAAAGTAGTAGGTGTTGAAAAAACAGGACAGCAGTGAACCGAAAAAAGATGGTCCGTAACAGAACAAAAACTTATTTTATTTCAACAAAAAGGAAGCCTACCTAGCCTTTAGCTTGGGCCCTCACATAGTCCCCCTGGGAGCGCCAATTCCCATAGATACAATATTTGTATCCCCCTGAGGGAGACCTTGTCTCTAATTTATTATATAGTTTATTTAAATCAAATCTTTTTCACAATCAAAATGGTTCACAAATTTACCATTTGATTATTAAGGATCTTGAAACTAAGGATCTTTATGTTAAAATGTTTGAAAAACCCATGATGGTTTTGGTATCATCTTCATTGGAAATAAACTTTTTTCTTTATATCACCTTGTTTTAAGTAAGTGAATAGTATATTTGTGTTTCATAACATCACTAGTTGAAACTGTTCAGCTCAGCGTCAGTTCTTTTCAACCTCGCGCATGAAATTCCCAAAAAATTAGCCAACGAGTGATACAAAAAGAAGTGTTACAAAATATGGTGAGGTTTATGGAATCTTTGGAATTTACATCAGGTGTGACATTCCCACAATTTAATATAACTAACCTTGAATAAATACAATTTAGTACAATAGAACTAAGTAAATTAATGTAAAAAACAAACCCATAGATTTCGAAGGAAGGCTTGGCAGCTTTAGGCTTTTGCTTAATTATCACAATATGTTGTAAATATATTGTATACAATATATCGTAAATACATTGTATACAATATAGGTTAGAACACAGATAGGGATACACTGACACTAAATTACACAACACCAACTATTATCTGTTTTTAAATTAACAGTTACATACAACCACAACCTTTCTCTCAGAAACGGGAACTATTACAGCTAAAATAGGCACCAAATGTCTGATACTAATATAGTAAAGCCATTTTGATTAAATTTAACAACAAAAATAAAGTTATTTTGAGAATTCAATATGGAATTTTCACAAAAAAAGAACAAAAATAAATCTCGGTAAACAAGCTCACGCATCATAAAACTAACACATAATTCCCAATTAGAATTCCAATTCCTCTCAGATACTCAAATTGAATCCTAAAGAATAAAGTAAAATCAACTTTTCAACACAATTTTCTTTACACTTAGGGCACTATTAGTGCAATTGAGCTGATTTGAATTACGCAGAAGCAAAAAAGCAGACCTTGCCCACCTTAGAGAAATTGTTCGCAAGGGTTGCAACTGACCTGCGAGTGGACAGGTAACGCTGTGATCTGCGGCTGCTGCTGGGGCTGCTGGTGCGCCACTATGATGTCACTGGAAGCACGCATGATACATAATAAGTGTACACAGCCTGTCAAAAATGATGGGATTTGATATTTAGCTCATATAAATCCTCCAGATGTGGATGACAAAACAATATATCCATCCTGATAGTACCAGCTATGGAAATCTTTTTGAATTTGTGCACGAGTGAAATTTGTACTACAACAGGCTCTCATTGAGCATCTTTGAAATCATGTCAAAGAAGCCAGCCATATCTCAAAAAGTGGACACCAAACAAATAAACACAACAGAGGTTTTATTAGGTACAAGAAGAAGAAGATAAGCTAGTTTAAGCCTCAATAAGCTCAAAAAATATGACCCCAAGAGAGGATTAGATTATTAGATTATTAGTTGGATTAAGCCTCCCTATCTGCAACAAATGCAATCCAAAGAGAGGAAGAAGGAAGGCACCATTTAGTATGGAATTAAGGGAAAGCGGAATCCATGCAGAAGGAGCATAGAAACAGTAAGTTGAGAAAGAAGTTCATGAAACATGATCAAAGTTGAAGAAGAAAGTAGTAGGTGCTGAAACAGGACAGCTGTGAACAGAAAACAGGTGGTCCTTAACATAACAAACAACATTTTATATCAACAAAAAGAAGGCCTACCTAACTCTCAGCTCAGGCCCTCACATTTTCCCCTTGGGAGCACTAATTCCCATAGATCCAATAATTGTATCCCCCTGAGGGGCCCCAAGAGAGGAAAGAGAAAGCTACAACTTAGTGAAGAATGAAGAGAATGAAAATTATATTTATTGGTGCACAAGGCCCGTCAAAAATTGACAGGGTTAGATATCAGACCAACTGAGCTTTAACATGGCTTTCCCATAATTCCCATGCTATACTACAGCTTTCCTACACTTTCCTAAGTCTCAACTGCTGATATTCTATACAACCTAATCTAGCCTACCAATACACGTGATATTCATTCTGACTGTGAATCTGCTGTATTAATACATCAAAAATTGTGGAGTTGATGAAGCTTGTATCACAGATACGCTCTTCACCCACTTCCAGTTCGTGGGTGTGGCACAGGGACAGAAAGACGGATGAATGTGGCTCTTATTATGGCAAAGATTACACGTCAGTTTAATCGTCCCTAAGCTCATAAAACGTGATCCCAAGAGAGAAAAGAGGAAAGCACCAGTTAGCATGGAATTGAGGAAATGGGGAATCTATGCACAGGTGTGTCCCCAGACAAGATTCTTTGCACACAAACAACAAGAATACAAGAATTTTATGAAAAATGGAAAAAGCTCAAGAAAAATGTAACCAGCGCTGAAAAAAGGACAACAGTGAACCAAACAAAAAAATGGTCTGTAACAAAGCAAAAAAAAAAATTTTACTTCAACAAAAGAATTAATAAAAATAAAAAATATAAAGGTACATGAAGATATATATAAAGATATCAAAGGCAAATGAATCTAAAATTTAACTTTCATTAACAGTGATTCCTAATGATATTCCTCACAAAAAGTTGCCCAATATTGAGAGAAACCCAAAATAGAATAACGATTCTTTTGCAGACAGCTTGATAAGGCTTTGTTCTGCTTATTTATCTTTCAGTTTGGGATAACACATCTTCCTCCTGAAAGAGCTAATTCACAGAGATAAAATATTTGCATCCTTCTTTAGGGATTGAACACACACAATGACTTGAGACAATTGTAATACACTGGAATTGTAGAAAAATATGCCATTTAGAAATAAGTTTACTTCAAATTGAGCTAAATCATAAGCAGTATGAAAAATAAATACTACTTTAAATAGCAGAATTGTCACATGCCTTTCTTTATTTTGTAGTGTGGTCAGATTTTGGCCAAAATTATTAGAACTTTTTAAAACTATGAACTAAAGCTTTAGATTCATAAGTATAATGTATTTAAACCAGGAAACCAGCAGTACTGCACACAAGACAACTTATAGCAACAGCATCCAATTCCAAACACCAGAACATTTAAGGATAATGGACTCACTTATCCTTCATGTAAGATGGGTGTTGTTCATGCCTTTCCTTTCTTTTACTATCAACATCATGCAAGACTTTCTTGAGCTGCTGAAAAAGCTCATGTTTCCTGGCCCTGAGTTCTTCCAGCTGCTGTGTCTGCTTAGCAATGGACTCCTTGGTCTCCTCGAGGGTCATGGCGTGCTGTTTCTTGCGGCTCTCCTGCTCCTTTCTGCGCCGCTCCTCCGCTTCCACCTCTTGCTGCTCTACTCAAAGAAAATCAACTCCAAGTCAAGATGATAAATAGAAAGACTTCCAAAAATGACATATGGAGCAACTTCAAAGCATTACTTAAACAGCCACAAGTATTAAAGATGGTGACAAATGCAGTAGATATGAAGGCTTGAACTATCAATTAACAGCTTAACAGGAAACTTCAAGTCTAAAGTTTAAGTACTAGCAACAGAAGAGTTGATAAGAAAGAAAAAAAAATGTTTGTACTTAATTTTCATAAATTAACTTTAAAGCTATGTCATTCTCCTTTTCTAAATCAGATACGGTCCTAAAATTTTAACAGGAACTCAACTCTGAAACAAGCTCATTTTGCAGTAACTCTGCAATCAATTTCTGGGCAGTATCAACTACAGCAAACTAGCATTGTAGTAAAAAAAATCCAAATACACAACCATAATTTTATTTCTAAGCATTTCATGTTGAAACACAAGTGAAAAATGTATTTTTACAACAATCTTCTCCTCAACTACGCCTTAGCTCTCTCCAGAGAGTTGCCAATAATTAATATTATTTGAATTTTTCCAGCATATTATAACAGGAAAAGAAGTGAAATGCCGTTTCCTTACATAAAATTTTCATATCCAACTACATGGCCTTTTTGAAAAGAAAAGGATTTGTCGCAGGTTCATGGTCAATAATTATCACCAGCACAACTGCTTCCACTCCAGCAATGGTTCCCTACTCAAGCCCAAGAATGGCATCACAACATATATTGTACCATGAATATAGAGATACTTTTAACTAACTAGTCAGAAATGCCTTTGAAATAGAAAATCAGTATTTTTACAAGTAATTTCTTGAACCATAACAGAAATTCTAAATTACAGAGTGTAAAAGATGAGGCCTCAAATTTGCTAACAAAATTTTCATAACAATTAATTGGTATAGAAAAATTATCAAAGTTAAAAATATTTTGCAAAATAATTTTGAAAATCAGATTCAAGCAGCAATAAGACCATATCTGCATCAACTCAGCAGATGTTACCTTTATACATAAATGCTAACCAACATGTCTCACATTCCTTTGATGTTGGTATACATTTGGAAATTCATTTGAGAAAACCCTTAAAGCAACACTTCAACCAAATGGCAGAGAACGGATTACAACAAACCTTCATGCTTCCGTCTTCTCTCCTGCATGATGTGTGCCTTGAGAGCCTCCAGCATTGCTCTGTTGATCTTAGGTTTGTCCAGCATCATGTATGGCCTGTTGGCTCCACTGCTGCTGCTTGTGTTGCTGCTACTGCCACTACCACTGCAAGCATCACCTCCTCGACCACGCTTCTCAGCTTCAGCAAATTTAACCATTCTTTTATTTCAGATCTAAACCTGAAAAAAATATATAGTATCTAGATGAATAAAAATAACTTGCCAATAAGGAACCTTAGGGTATAGAGAATAAGTTTTTGTATTACAGGACACACATTTCATACCTCCATTTCAACAGGACATTCAACAAAATTTGAGAGGCACAAGTGCATGAATAAAGCAGCTTCTGAAAGTTAAAAGTGTTGTTTTCATCAACTCATTTGCTATTTAGTTATAACAATAATTTTTGAACTGTGCAATTTTATGCTACTGGTGATCTTGAATCATCTTTGATATTAAGATGCCTGATTGCTATATTGAGCAAACTGGAAATTTGTATATTTCTAAGATAAATTAAAACCATGTAAAAAGGCATTTTTTGTTTTTTGTTTACCATCAGAGACTAATCAATTTTTCAATTTCTGTTGCTTGTATAATGGTAATGATATCAAAATAAACGACTTTTCTTCTATGCACTTTCCGTTGTAAATCAGTACTTAACAAGTTTTAGCAATTTTTTAATTTTTGTTTTTCATGGCTGAAATGAACATTACATTACGTTAGGTTGGGTAGGTTAGCTTAGATTATCTTATTTAAACAATTGTACTAACCAGGAAATGCAATTGCTTCATCATTCTTTTCCATAAATTTACTGATTGTTCTTAAATAATTCAATGATGCAAATGATAAGAACACATCAGAGCAGCCATGACGTCACTCAGGACATTTGAATTATTTGCAGTTTTATATTGCTATAATTTATTAAATACTCATATGTGGTGGAAATTTCATAGAATAAAAGTTGTTCCCTTTAATTTAATTACCATAAAACAAATAACAAAAATTGGAAAATTGATCATTTGAGCAAATTCGAACCATGAAAGACTGAAATTGACACACGGTTTTATACGGATTTACGTCAGAAAGTGCATAGAAGAAAAGTTGTTTATTTTAATCTCATTAATTGTACCAATTTACAAGCAACAAATATCTGGAAATCGATTAGCGTCCTGACATAAACATTTACCCATTTTTTTATGAGTGAATCACATGCAACAGCTGAAATTACTACTTCTGAGAGACAGGATATTTCACTACAAACTTTAAGCACTAGGAATTTATATACTATTGCAAGTAAAAAAATATGCACTAACAGATAAAATGATATAAAAGAATAAATATGATTTATAGGTTTATGTACAAGTCAGTTTCCTCATCAGAAAAATTTCAACCATACACACAGATGCAACAAAAAATAATGATTACATTTGATTATTATTAATCCTTGTTCTATAAACATCACATCTGAATGAGAATGTTGAACATTTAGATAATACCTCTTTCAAACTCTGTTGATCAGTGATTTGTCATTAACAGATGTGTAATTTTTTATGGCATTGGTTTAAAGTTTGACTAGCAAAATTAGCTAACATTTGGAAAATTGGTAACCTTCAATATACTTTAGGCCAGCACTTAAGTCACAATAAGGCAAACAAAAGCTTTATTTAATAATTAGGTCAATCTTGAATTTGATGTTGTCAACAATTCTCATAACTTAATTGCAACATCTAGGTAATTGGAAACATTTTAAGACATTTTACATGAATGATATTATGCTTGCAAATGCTTAGTTTTTGAGATATAGCATAAATAAATTTCAGGTAAGATTAGCATTAACAGCAGTTTCAATATAGCTCTTCTAATGTTAGGCAGATATTGAACATGTGCAGTCATTTTGACAGAAAATCATCAGTGTTGGTTTGGCTAAGCTTAGTTATTTTAGGTTTACTTAGGTTAGTTTATTTAACTAATATAACTTTACCTAACCTAACCTTAGCTATCATTGTGTCAATACTGTATTTCAGCTTATTTACGTGTCCGTTTGTTCAATTTTATATATATTTCCTTGACTTCAAAGTAAAATATCTTGAAATCTAGTAATATGTCTTCAAATGATTATTTTTTAAAAAAAACATACTAATCGATTATCAAAATTTTGATGCTTGTTTAAGTTTAATGATATCAAAAGAAACAACTTTTCTTCTATACACTTTCCGTTGCAAATGAGTATTTAACGATTTATAGGGATAAGGTAATTTCCTCTTTCAAATAGCAAACATTAAAACGTTATTGCCCGAGTTGCTGCCAGGTAGTGCATTTCTCTTAATCTGTATCATTATTTGTTCTCGGCCTGTGACGTCATTGCCCCGCCTCCTCTTTTACAAAATGTATACCGTTACGTTAGGCTTCACGGGACATTAGGTTATATGACATAAGGTTACATTACATTAGGTCAGGTTAGGTTAGGTCAGTTAGGTCAGGTTAGGTCAGATTAGATTAGATTGGGTTAGATTAGTAAAGTTACATTACAACAACTTGGGAAATACTTATTTGCAACAGAAGGTGCATAGAAGAAAAGTTGTTTATTTTGACCTCATTACCATAATACAAGCAACAAAATTTTGAAAATTAATCAGTGTGTTGTTCTGAAAATTTACCTTTCAATGTATCCTATTACCTATACAAGGGAACAAAATTTTCAAAATCGTTGACAACACTAAATTCAGTATTGACTAATAACTATTGCAATCTTCACATATATTGAGAATTCAAAGCACAGTCACAAATAGCTGACACCATGATAATTTTGCACTAGGTAGGCCTATGTTATTTTATTTAGGCAGCAAAAATTGGACAATCGATTATTGTCCTCTCCTTCACAAATACCATAAATAATTTGAACCAACTATTTACTTTACACACAGAAAACAACCACTTCTCTCAACTGTTAACTAAAAGAGTAAATCAACTCAAAGTTGGAAATTAATTTGTGGTGACTGGCATCGCCTAGGTTTACTTAAAATTACAGCTTGAAAAAGTACCTTAGTCGTGTATGATGATGAAACTCATTTTCAACAAAAGAAGTCTTACAGCACTATTTGAAAAGTAATGATTCACAAATTTTGTAGGCCATGGTTGTACTGGAATATGTTGTGGACATCGCTATTCGTTAACAAATTATTGAACGTTTTAATAACGTGTTTTGAAAAATTTACAAAATCATAACAGAATAATTCTTATCATAACGCACACAAATTATGTTAATATTTTATTTTTCTGCTCGAGGAATGCGCATAATTACCACGTTATACCGTGATAATTACTCTGAAACGTAGAAACCGAGGCGCTCTGTGTTGCATCTGCGTGGTGTAAACAAGAACTGGCTGCAAATAATTTCGACATTGGCGTCAGGAACTTGGAGGTCGTGTGTATTAAGCTTTTATGTGCTAAAACACCGTAAATATCGCTTCTTTTTTTGACTTACTACGATTCTTTCGATTGACAGCCCCCATTTTCGTTGGTGAGTTTTTTTTTCCGCAAACCAGCGTTATTGCTTTTTCTTCAGGGGGTATCCAAGAGGATCCTGAAAGTCGATGGACTGCTGGTTTGGTAAACAAGGTGTCGAACGTGTCGCTGCGATCGGAGGTGGTTGTAAGTAATCTTGCTGATAATAACTCATCGTCGTGGTTACTCCCTGTTCTAAGGTGCATCAAAACTACAAAATCACAAATTAATTTCAAGATCCGAAGCAGTATCTCTTGAGTGACCCTCCTTCTAGGAGGGTTACCTCGCCCCTA
>JACJUY010003669.1:45472-82677 GCA_014220935.1 Platorchestia sp. MABIK | reverse complement strand
GGCCAGCGCGCGCCCTTCACCTCCTGGTGGTGCGCGTGCGCTTCCCTCGTTATCATCGCCAAGCGTCGTAAGTGGAACTACTGTCGAATGCTGCCTGTAAGTATCACTAAAATTACATGCGACAGTTGGGTAGGTGTCAAAAAATAAGAAACCAACACAAAATGAATCAGCTGATTGTTGAAGGCTAAATTAAAACTGAAATTGAAACTATATTTTTTTTTAAATTGTGCAGTTCTAGAAAAAGGCTGACTAGCTTACCATTGAATATTACACTAACGATGAAGATAGTATTTTCTTGCAAATGAAAGAAAATCAGTAACTTCTCTGGAAGAGAATGTGCTTCACCATTAACGGTCGTTACGTCACAACTTGTCGAGGTCTGAGACCTGAGCATCTGCGTGAGGTCATGAAGCCTGGTCTGTGTGATGGTGACGTCACGCCCCATTCACAACTGGCAGGGGGTCCTCGAAATCACACATTGAAATACGAGCAAGTTTTATCACGATAGCTCAAACCAATATACATCCCCACTATCAATTTGCGTTTTGATTATAGGGGCGATAATATTCAGATTACTCATAAAAATGAAAGTCCTACCGCCGGAGTTGAGGCAGCATGGAATGTTGTGGTGAGATTTTCAATTTTGAAAGTTCATCATGGTTCATGTATCATTTAGAAAATAACACGCTTTAAAATGTCACTATCAAGAAAGATCTACTTCCATTTTGCAGGAGTGAAGTCTCGGTATACGACAGCCTATAAAGAACTCATAAAGCCGAATAAAATAAGGTACCGTGAGCTAGAAAGCGGCGGTTGACGATCGCCTCCTGCTCACGTACATCGACGACGACAACAACAAACAAGCCAGCCTTCAAAGACCCCCGCTAAGCTAACAATTGCGTCCGTGTGTAACAATAGCTCATGAAAAATACTTTGAAAATATAAGTTAATTACTTACCCTTAGAAATATGCCGGCGAAGCAAATCTGTTTCGTAGTAAATAAAAGTTCTCTAAAACCCATCAGATAGTATTTCCGAAAAACACGTGGATAAAAAACGCACTTTTTTGTTGCTGTATTTTTCCATCAACTAAAACGTGTCTTGCTGTTGACATCACTATCTCTGTCTTCATACGAAAGATTCACAGCACAATCAAGCACAAAGTGTTGAAGTTCATTAGGTACCACTAAACAAACAACACAGTGCCGGAGGAATTCACACACTCTGCAACAGCGCGTGCAGTCGTTCACTCGAGAAATAGTTAAAAGGACTAGAAAACAGCGCCGGCGCGAGCTCGCTGTTCGGGCAAGTGAAGGTGTGGCAGGCCGGGAAACAGGGGAGTGGTCACGCTGCTCGAACACATGGCAGCCGACGCCACACCATCACTATTTTTAACGCCACTTTGTTCATTTTCGAAAGTTTCAATCAAAGTATGAATGGGATTCTCAATTTTTCCCGGAATTAACGTACTTTGGCGAGAAAAATGTTTGTAAAACGTTCTAAATTTGGTTGTCTTCAGAACTGAGCTAAGTATAATGCTAACAAACCAACGATGGAACTTCGTTGTAAGCAATCGGAAGTTAATACTGTAAGATACTTTTTCAATGTGCCTAAATAACGTAGCCTGGATGTTAAGTACGAGTATTATGTATTAATTTTACTTTTACAGGCGACTGAAACGTAAATGTTCGACTCGACCGTGTGCAACGTTATATCAATAGAGAAACGGTATTCAGAAACTGTAGCTAAGCTTGATATGAACTAGAAATATTTTAAAATAGCTATGGATGACTGGAATCACTCAGACGTGTAACAAAAATCGGATCAGAATAACGAGATAGTAGCTACAAAATGTTGAATTTGAATTTGTCATATTTCGTCAAATATGACACAATTTCAAAGAATAATGACGTCAAAAAGGATAAGGCGGCGAAAGTTGACTTTAAATTCTCTATTTATTGTGGTTTTATCAAGTTTCTTCTGTGAAAAAGTGAAGAAATACTTGAAGGTCATTTCTCCCAGGCAGTGATATATGACGCTTCGGAAATCAAGTCAATTTAGCCTAAATTTATTAAAGCAAGGATGAATTTGAATTTAAAAAAACAACGAACTCTCATTTTTCCCCACGAATGAACGAAACCCACACCTAACAATCAAGATATTCGAATAATTCATGAATCCTAATGGAAACCATTTATGGACAAGGGCGAAAACTTTACAAATAATTCTACTCAGAATTATTCCCATTCTTCACGTTTTGCGACTGAAATCAAGTTAAGCATCATTATGAACGATACAGTTTTCTAGAAGTAAAAGTTTGAAAGTTTGCCCAGAAACGAACGAGTCACGTTCGAGTCTGTAGAGGAGAGTCACAAGTTCAGAAGTTAGAAACTGAAATAAAAGGCAACAGTGATCGACGCATTGAACAAAAACTCACCAGCAACCGTTTTGGCAGAGGTTCTTGCTCGCGGTTCGTTGCGTTCAGTGACTCACATTGAGTGCTGGGTCGTCAGTCGAGGGATTGTTACGTGCGCATTTGAGGGAGCAGCAAAAAAAAAATGCTGTTAGAACAGCATTCAAATCGCTAGTCCTGGGGTTAGATATGGAAAAATTTTACGTCGTTGCCGCGATGCATCCGACAGCTTAGGTTATTCTGTCGATTTAGATAGACTACTTATTTTTTTTGTGAGAAAATCCTCGAGTTTGGGCTTTTTCAAATGAAATATGAACACTGAACAGCCCAAGGCACAGACTCACCAAACCTCCCTAAGGTTGGCAGATTTTTAATAAAAAGTTCAAACTTCAGGATTTTAACTAGGATATACAGCACGTCAAAAGGCGTCAAATCGCAGTCAAATCGTCAAAAGAACTTACGCTCCTGGATATACAGCTGCAACATTGTGAGTTATTTGAAAATTCAACCCCAGAGTTGTCAGATTGGAGTTCAATGCAATGTATAAAGTTCGTAACAGGAATTGTTTGCTGCCTTTGGTGCTGCTCGACTTTCATGTAGACTCCAAAATTTGTTGACACTAGTGGTAGTAAAAGCATTTTTGTCAACAAAATTCAAATCGTAACGAGTAATGAGTCAACTGATGAAATTTGTGTATGTTCTGGGACTATCCTCCCTCGAGGAAAGGCGGGAATTAACAGTGTGGTGCTTCTAACTTAGCGCAACTCAAAAGTAAATTTGCGTCTCACCTGAAGTGGCAGTACTCAAGCCGGAGTTGCACAGGGCACACGGGGATCTTGGAGCGTTCGGAACTCGAGACGCGAACGAGTTCAATTTTAGGGCGACAAGGACGCCCCTCGGAGCCCATCCCTTGTCTCACATCGCTCTTGTCGGCCTGCCGCAGGCCATCGCTGGTGAGGCCATCTCGCTAGAGCATCACTCTGTAAGGTAATTGTGGGTCTGAATATCACCATTCCAAAAACCTCAACAACAAATGAGTTCATCTCGCTAGAGCTTCACTCTACGAGGTAATTTTCGTGCGTTTGAATATCACCGTTCCAAAAACCTCAACAACAAAAAAGGTCATTTACTTTACAAAGTAAGTGTGGGTCTGAATATCACCGTTCTTAAGATCTCAAGAACAAATAAGGTCATCTCGCTAGAGCATCACTCTGCAAGGTAATTGTTGGTCTGAATATCACCGTTCCAAAAACCTCAACAACATATGTGTTCATCTCGCTAGAGCTTCACTCTGAAAGGTAATTTCTATTTTGACTATCACCGTTACCAAAACCTCAACAACATTTGAAGTCATCTCGTCAGACGGCTAGAGCATCACTCTGCAAGGTAATCGTGGGTCTGAATATAGTGCTAATGTGCAGTCTCTTAAAATATGACGATTGTAGATTGTTAGAATAGATTATGAACTAGTTCAAGCTTTCATAACCACACAGAATGTATTCTTGAAAGAGAGGCAAGAGGAAGGCCATATTTAAAAATAGAATTAAGGGAACGAGAAATCTCTTCCCAAGTGTGTTCCCACCCAGGATTTCATGCGCGTAGAATCAGCAAGATTGAGAAACAATGAATAAACAAGTAAAAGTTGAAGAAAAAAGTAACAGTTGCTTTGAAGAAGGACAGCTGTGAACCAAAAAAGAAGGGTCGGGGCAAAAACATAATTCTCTTTGAACCAAAGGGATATCTACCCTCTTTGGTCGCATACGTCAGCCAAGACTCTACAACATCTCTCTGGGAGCGCTCATTCCCATTGATGAAAGAGTTGTATCCCCTTCAAGGGATGAAAATTTCATAAGCGGCTATTTGTGTACAAGAGGAAACTAAAAGCAAGTACGATATCTTTGAAAGCACACCATACATTAAGATTATATTGTCTAAAAATCGTTTTAAAAGGAAACAAAGTGTGGAACACCTATGGCAGATCGAGATTCATTCAGTGTTCCCATCCTGAAGCTATCAATTTATTTTCACGGATAATTAAATAAGTATGCAAGAAATGAACTGCTGTATTATATTCTTGCACCATGCTGACAAAAAGAATATTTCTTTTGAGATGCTGATTTCAATTTTAATTTGTTAAGAGAATCTTGGTCGCAAATTTCTTCATTTTACTACCGTGTAAATTTTTTGATGTTCAAGTATCAGATCCCAATGATGTTTTGTGATCACTAGTTTGATGAGCATCTGACTAGTATGCATTATCGAACATTAATCATTGAATACCGTCACTTTTGACCCGCTGTGTGTGCAAGTGATTTACGTAGAACTACGTGAACCGATCACAGTACTCTGCAGATTAAAGCAATTATGACCGTAAATATTCACAACAGAGATAGCTTAGCACACGTAAATAGCTACAGAGGTGCGCATGCGTGCGTGCACCAGAAAAAGACGGAAGATATTGCCGCGCTTCCAAGCAAAACGAAGTACGGAGCACCTCCCTCGTATTCTTGTCACGTACAAGAAAAGAACGTCGCTGATATGCGTCGCGATGCCGGCAGAGCGACGGAAGGAACAAAGAAAAGCTCGAGAAAAAGAAGACGCGTTCATTGTCACGCACGGCGGCTGAAAGTGGGCCCTCTCCGCCAGTGCTCGCTCTCCCGCACAGTTAACCTCCGCGGGAAGGAGGCTTCCTGCCCCGCTATTGGCTGGTAGCACCAGCGGGGAGCAACTTTTGTGCTGCATTAATTTGCTGAACGGTCATTCAGATACCACTATCGGTGCCATCAAATTGAGTCGTGAGAAAAAAATTCGATCCTTCAATCCCGAAACAAATCCTCAATTCTGGAGCGCTTATCTTCATCCAAATACTCTTTTATCTGAAGTGGTCATTCCGAGCCTAAAAATTAACAGTGAAATCGGAACCAGTAACTGACCGCTCGCCAGCTCAAAGAGTTTACAGTTCAAAAGTGTTATTCCTAGTACAAATGAAAGAAGATAAACAGCACATGGAAAAGATACACAGTCCCAGTGTTTTAAATCCTGTTCAGGGTTTACAGCCGTTTCCTTTCAATAATGGCCAGCTTTGTAGCAAAATCTGCAAAGGTTTCCTTAATTCGGTAGCACACGAACACCGAGATTTAGTGTTACGGTCAACTCAGCTAATAGAAAAAATTAGTCTTGAGATAAACTAAATGAAAAAGTGTAATGAGATTGAAGAAACGGAAACAAAGACCGACAAATTAAACGTTAACAAAGAAGTAGACGATAAAATTATAAGAAGGCGAGGCTTTCTTAACTTCAACTCACAATAGATGCTCCATTTATTAGCGTGAAATAGCGACTGAGAATCCTAAGTTAAAATCATCTGGTACTCATATATTTTCTGCCACTAATTTCTTGATGAAGAGTGATATTTGAAATCCTTCTATTTCGCAGCATCTTTTACTACAGTCGCTTTCTGAGTAATTCGGCCTGATCTTATTCGAACCTTTTAACTCATGCCGGTAAAAATTATCCCTTGTTATGAAAAAAATAGAATGTTTTCACAGTTTACGACTGGCAGAGAATAAACAGGACTTATACTCATCCGTAGAAGTTAACACGTTTACAGCCATGTGAGCCTCCGGTGGTACACGAAGAGAATTTTCATATTGCTGCTGACCGACCAGTAGGGCAAGCTCAAGTTCCAAAAATACTTCAAGGCTAAATGAAGGCATGATCCAGTTAATGTTAGGTATTTTCAAAATTACTCACTTTATTTTACTTTAAACTTAAGTAGAATCATTGAACTTTAGTTTAACCCATGGCAGTTAACGTGTTAAGATTCGAATAAATGATGCATTCACCAGTCAAAGATCAACTGTACTGCATTTACAGGAATTTACTGTTTCACATGGTGTGCAGGGAAGTATACAAATTAGTATTGTTTATAAACAACTGCAGTCAAGTACATTTGGAGCTAATTTCACGAGGAAATGCCATAATTTTCTTTTACAGATATTTATATATTCCGAGAAAACTATATCAAAATAGGAATCGCTAACCTTGACTCGTTTTACAACTATCAGACTTTAATGCCCAGCATGAAGGTTTTGCAGGGGCTTAGCTTAGATTGATAACTACACAATTTTTAAGTTAGCTTTCGGGTAAGTTGTGGATGACGGAAGTCATATTCTCATCTTTGCCTCTGCATTTGACCGACATCGTCAGCTCGCATACTCCGCACGTCGAGTGGTCATGAATGAAGAATGCTGCAGAAAAACTGAACTCTGAGTGAATTTTGAAAGTAGAACTGTATTATGAAATAGAAAGACCTAAATATCAGTCTTGAGAGTAAAATTTATGTGATCTGTTCAGTTACAGGATTCCGCAATTCAGGCTAAACTCGTTCACGCTAACCTGAATTCAATGTTCAACTCAAGTTTAAGGTCAATTGCGGTGAATCAGGACAAACACCAGGATTATGCCTTCATTTAGTATTTATGAAATTTGAGTTTGTGACTACTGTTCGGTCAGCAAATCTCCGCCGTGACTACCGGTGTCTCACGAGAAGTTCATAGTGTTAAATTGGCTCACACAGAACGTGAGGTAAAATTCAAAGAGGACTAGAATGCAGTATGTAGAAATTTACAACACAGGGCACTACCTCGTTTAGTCAAAACACTATCCACGCTGCAACACGATCTCGTGCGGGTCTGCACATCCACAGTGAGAGGCGATGTCACGAGCGGGTACTGATCAATGATCGCACATCCCGGATCAAAACTACAGTTCACGATCCTGTTGCACATTCATTGAGAGACAGCATTTCATGCACTTTTAGGATTTAAATTTCTACTAATTATACGTATGAAATATGTATACGCTTAAAACTTTCATAGCCTCGTTTGTTTGCATAGACATGTGGTTGTCAGCGTCCACCTTCTGGTTTCAGCAATGACAAGGTAAAATCTGTATCCTGCTTTCAGCAATAACATAGGGCACACGTCAGCATCCTGCATTTAGGGATTGAGAGCATATTAGTTAGTTTAAGGCTCAGTTTCTATATTAGATCGAGTTAGTTTAAGCCTCAATAACCACAACAAAGTAATTTCAACGAAGGAAAGGAGGAAGGCACCATTTCGTATGGAATTAAGGGATCGAGGCAGCTTTGCGTAAGTAGTTTTCCCTCACACGACACTCTGAGCATAGAAACAAGTTAGGAAAGAAAAGGAAGAAAACAATAACGAGGGCGAAAAAGGTGCGAATACTTGAAAGCAGCAAAGTGGGTACGAGAGATAGAAGCCATGTAGGTCTATCTATAAATGGAGCAACTGAACGGTCTATCCCCAAAGGCGCCATGGAGTCCCCACAACATAGAATAGACAAACCTAACTAACCTAAACCTACTCCCCATCCTGAGCCTCCTAAGGACTTTTACCAATGACATAGGACAAAGTTCACTACTCTGATTTTGATCATAACAAAGAGTAAATTGAACTTTCTCACCAGCTGCATTACAAACAATAATTGACCTGTCGCGAGTGTCGACTTCCTGAAAATATTTTCCACAAAATTAGTAAAAGAAGGAATGGTTAATACGATGTAACGAGCGGAAAAAATTAATGATGATGCAAAACAATCTTTGAACAATTGTACAGTGCAATGAACACAATTCTACGTTGACAGTTTTTGAAATTTCGCCACATATTGTAAGCCGCGACCGTAAATGTCGACGCAGTTTAAGAGTCTGTATCGTAAGTTTGCCATAATCATTTGAAGCATAACACCCCAAAGAACATTGTTTTGTGAGATAATGTTCGTGTAGATCTTCAGTACTTGAACTGTGAACATGTCGCGCAGAACATATGTCCACAGCGAACGTAGGAACATCACTCTGCACAATCTTGTTAAAACCACCGTCACGTCATAAATCGCCGGGATCATAATTAGTGGAGAATATAACGACTGGTGGATAGAGCGAACGCTTGAAAATATTACAAAAACAATTACAGATTGAAATCGGTCCCCGTACTGTAATCACTGACAATGTGAGAATCCCACACGCCGAACTCCTCAGTAACCTTTACAGAATGCAGAGGTCGTCGGTGCAATTCACGATTCTACTCCCACGCCAGTATTGAGAGTGTTATTAATTAAACATTCTCGATAAATGGAACAATGCTTCACCACTGCATATCAAAGCAGCTGTTCGTGGAATTCTCACAAATAGTTCCGATTCAAAGATGTGCGGGTGTGCCAATCCCATTCACCAAAGTCCTTGATACTAAAATTGAATTCTGTATATCTACAGAAGTGTTGAGATTTTCTGTTTAAGTTTAACGCAATTAGTTTCAACTCATTAGATTTTTGTTTAAGCTTCTCCAACTGCTAGAAAAAAGCTTTCCGAAGAGAGGAAGGAGGAAAACACCATTTAGTATGGAGATAAGGGAACGCGTAATCTATGCAGAAGCGACATAGAAACAGTAAATGGAGAAAGAAGTTTATGTAACAAGATAAAAGTTGAAGAAGAAAGTAGTAGGTGCTGAAAAACAGGACAGCAGTAAACTGGAAAAAAATCATCCTTAACATAGCAAAATTATTTTATTCCAACAAAAAGAAGTCCTACCTAACTCTCAGCTAGGGCCCTCGCATATTTTCCCCTTGGGAGCGCTAATTCCCATAGATACAATAGTTGTATCCTCCTGAAGGGGTTCAAAGTAGATCTAAAACGATGGCTTTTTTTCGAAATTGGAGTGTATAGTTTAAGAACGAAAGGACACAAAAAGTTTAGCGCACCCTGCTTCCCCTGGTCTCCTGAGAAGACATGGAGGAGTACACCTAGCATCTATTTATACCTGTTGCCAGGCGAGGTCTTCCCCAGCCCAGTCGATACGCGCGATACATGCGTACGCCGCCGCTGCTCTCTTTAGGCGCCCTCCCCTGCTTGCTGCACGTACCAGTGATCTCTTGCTTTATTCAGCCATTTACCGAACATCAATGATGACTCAAGAAGTCTCCTTCTTACCATTGTTTTGCAGACGCGATCAACGTCAAATGTGGTTTCAGAGCTATTTACCATTGCAGAATATTCAGAGGATTTTCATGCAATGATATTTTTACCAAGATCCGAAGGGTTGTCGGATTATAAGACAGAAACGATACAACTTATGGAAGAAAACTGCACACTTCACGTTCACGTTGCAGCCGCAAGCTTTTTCCCACATTTTAATTGCAAATCGATAATTAATAATGCTTGCCAATTTTTGAGCCCATGATCCTGAATATTAGTTTGAAACAATCTCTTTCTCGAAAACACCGATTTGCAACCCCGTTTTTGACAGTCTGTGCATGGTGTCGATATTTCTTGGAGAAATTTTTCCCATGTATCATAATAGAGTTCACATAAATTTTATCAACCTTACAAGAATCAGGTGAAACACTAGACATTATACCGACTATAACCATGCGCTTCATATCGAAAACATGGTATCGTAATTTCCTAATATTAAATCCTTATACGGTAAATAAATACCCGCATATTACCATTCTACCTTAACTGCTAAGCACTTGCCTTATTCTGTGTAATAACAATTCGCTTCGCATTCCCTAATATAAGAAAAAATCATTCACCGATCAACTGCCTTCTGAAGCCCGTAAACTACTGTATAACCTGTATTTCATTCGAAATTACCTCAGAGTACCAATCTCTACCCGTTTATTGTATATTACACATCAACCATGAAACTCAAAACAAACATCATGTGTGTTCTCCATTTTTTTATTCGCCTTAAATGATATACCATTTAACTTATAAAACATGCTATCTGCCTCATGTTACATCACCTGCCTCGTATAACTTATCATGTCGCAGGATCGGGTTAGGGTAACGGCGAGAGTCAAGTTCTGTGTCTGCGGCACTGGCACGCTCAGGTGTCTGCTGTGCTTCTGGCGTTGTGTTGCTGGTTCGAAAAAAAGAAAAATCTATTTTGAACATATCTCATAACAGGCTTATTGAATCTCGTTATAACAAAACTCACTTTCAATATAATGCGAGTATATACATTTTTAACTGGAACGTTCGATGTGAGAAATAATTTTTTTTTAATTTGACGGAAACGAGGACCATTCATCCTAAAGAGTGATAAACCTCGTAGCTGTTAGGAGAGGCCATGCACAACTGTTCGACACTCTTCTGGATTAGTTCTCTAGTATACTTGCTTCATCAGTAGTGAAATCTTTCAATTCCATAATTTATGTACAAAAACGTGCTCGTCAGTAAGACCTCGTAATTGAATGTACTTATCGTATGGTCGGCAAAAAGTTTCATTGGTGGTTAGTGAATGCTTATTTATTGCCTGAAAGAGAACAAGAAAATATAAAATACGAACAAACTGCATTGTAAACTCTCCGGATTACTACCAAGTGCTATTTCCACTAACGTTCTTCATCTGACTCGGTCTTCCAAGCTCTCGTGAAGAAATGAAAGCGTCTGACACTGAAGCCTTTAGAAACACTCTCGTACTTTCCACCAACGCAGGCACATAGCGTCTTTCCTGGAAGAAAATACATTAAATCTAGAATTTTGCAGTCCTTTCATGAACGTATCCTGTATGGTATCCTGTATGCGTTCTGTACAATCGAATTTAAAACAGGAAAAATGTTCCGAGCACGAGTTGTTCTGCATATATTTTTGTTCATGCACATATTTTTGGCACTTATTCCGGAAACAGACATTCATGTGTTTTTCAAAATTGACTTTAGGTCTGACGTCGTCCAAGTTTTTAATTTTTTTGCCTCGTTAATTAATGTTGTTCACCGGTTAAATCCGTTTGAGCCATAACAACCGGTCTTTGGAGCAGTTGTTAAGGCTAAATATTTATCATACTTTTTTCAATTCCGAAGATGTAGTTTCAAATCCGATATTAGCTCATGCGAGCTTGCTAGATCCTGCATTGCTAGCTCAGTGTGAAATAGGCCTAACTCTTAACAACTACAAGTGCAAAAGCTCCTATGGAACACAAATTTAAGAGCCAGTTACTTTCAAATGTTCAAAATATTAATCACGGAGACTGAACTTTTTAAAGAATTGAAATTGGACGTATCTCGTTGTTGAACGAGAACAAGAGACGGTCAACATCTAGGCACGTACCTACAATAATATTTTTAAGCTGGTGAAAAATATCTCGGCGAAAGGCGTATTCTTTGCAGATACGATCTGACTTAGCAACCATGGCTCATCGACTGTTTTTTAGCAAGATTTAGAGCTGTCTAGAAGCTCTCAGCGCTAAGCTTTCTCACGTTTCTGCTTCCGGCGACTGCAGGAGCAGCCAGGCATCAGAGCACCGCTTTGGATTTAGCAGTCTTCGCCTTGTGTCGGCCTGACACGTACGCGTCCAGGTCAACTGTACGAGTTCAAGTGAACTTGTCAATTTTTCAGGCGTAGATTACTCAAAAGCATAACAGAATACTCCATTAACATCATTCAGTCATGTTCACGTTAATTGGAGAGCACTCGTGTAAAAGACCTGTCAGATCTTCTCGAGGTTAGCGCTTAGATCTAAACGCTGGATTCGAAGAGTCTGCTATTCGAATGTAAGGAAATGACGAACGAAAAACTTTCAGCCAATATTTTATAGAGAAGTTTATGTTGATATTAAAATAAATTGAGTCCAAGAGCGGCAGCCAAGTTTTTAAAAACAAAAATCCAGGAAGTTATTTTCCGTTTTTTCTAAGAAATTTATTTCCCTTTTGGTGGATGGTCATAGAAATCTTGTATATAGCTTATTTGACCAATCAATGATAATATTGTAATTGTTAGGTTTTAAATTTATTTTGTGTCTTATTGGTGTCAACGTACAATCTCATGATAAAAAATATTTTCAGATTTCGCAATACAGCTCACTTCGATGGAGGTTGTAAGAGTAACGACTAAGTGACCATAACTATTACTTTGTCGGTAAGTTTGAAAAAAAAACAGAAAAAAAATGAATGATAATATTTCTAGAGAAATAAACGGCGAAATAGAAATGAGCAACGAATAAACTCTTATTGACATGCATTCTCGAACAACAGAAGTATTCGTATCCTGGCCACCAATACATTTAGATGAATGTAATGATCGATTGTTGAGGCTGAAAAGATATCAATTCTTTTTCGTTTTCTAGGATGATTTCCTGAAAAGGAGAGAGGTCATGGAAGCCTGCTGTTGCATTAAACCAATTCCACTTGATCTACTATGTAAGGTAAAACAATCGAGACCAAAACATTTCCCCACTGAGAAGTGAGCTCGCAATGAAATCCTTTATCACGTACAAACACTGGATCGCAGACGTGGTGGAGCGAGGTAGTGACAAACGCCAAAATCCTAGAAAATGAAGAAGCCAATACGTGCCTAAAACTTCTCTTATGTACGCCGACTCCTCTGACAGTAAAGAGAAAGCCAATTTTGCTCACTATCATAGTTAGAAGATCGTTGAAAAACAGATAAGTAGGATACAGCGTCTGTATACTGATAGCAGCTCGGGCACCGTTTAACAGCACAAAAATGACTTTGTACACAAAGTCTCATGTGAAGTATAATATTACTAGTGTAATGCCCGTTAATATACGGTTAATACAATATCTTTGGTTTTTGAGAGAAAAACCGATCTAATTGTTCCGCATCGATCTGAAGAATTTCATTCCTTCTTTCTTGAGTTTTTAAATTCTTTCGTTCCACTCGATGATGTTCAGCGTCATGCTGAAGAATTTCCTCGCTTCTTTCATGTGTTAAGCTCTCTCTAGCTACTCGGTGCTGCTCTGCATTATTCCGTAAAATTTCTAAACGTCGTTCAGGGGTCAATGTAGCTCTTCTAGCTTCTCGTTGGCGAGCAGCATTGCTTCGTCTTGCCATTTCGCGTTGTTCATCCGATCGTCTTCGATGTTTTTCTTGCTGTCGAAGTCTTGCTACTTCTCTCTTGCGGTTGGACACATTTCTATCTTTGCTGGCCTCTTTTGCGGGAATTTTATCCTGAGATGTCGTCTATTATCTCTTCGAAGCTTTTCAAGAAAATCACAATTTCGAAAACAATAACTCAAGTTCCAAAATCTTGGGCCTTATACCAACTGGTAGCCAGGTTACTGATCAAACGAATTTAAAACATTTCTTTTTGCATAATTAATTAAAAATATCAAAGCAAAATGATGAATTTCAACAGAGAACGCTCCAAAAAAAATTTCTATTTGTAAAAATTAGCCGATTGCGGATTCTGGACACCATAATACAAGTGAAAGGGAATTGAATCGCCACCGAAAAATAGTGCAATAGAATAGTTTCTTATACTTTTTGAGCTTTATCCATGTTGCTATTAAAGCTATCAATTAGAAGAGGGGGTCACAAGGACGGACGGACGGACGGACGGACGAGGCTCTTATTATTATAGTGATGGTGATTAATTTCTTTTCCACATGGCAAGTAAAATATATTTTGCAGGTCGAACTAAGTGCGCGTATGATCTAAAACAGCATTTGAAACTGCCCTTTGTGAGAAGGTTGAAACTGTGCGAAAGTGAGTTATCGTATAGCACACACAATTACTATTGTATGATTCTTCCACTCCGCTAAACACTCAAATTACGAGGATACTCGTACAATGGAACAGAGAGGAGAGAGTGCCGCCAGAACGTGTTGAATAACTACCAAGTTCGGAGCTTGATCCTCAAGCTGAACTTCTTGAACAATTTTGCCAGGGAGTCCTGTACTTAACTGTGATAGCTAGCTCATTTTGTTCGCTTCTCTGTTTAAGCCTCTACAGTATAACCGTTCATACTTATCGGCTCGGCAACATCGATACACTTTAGAGTAACGGGAACAATGTGAACTTGGATCGTCATTAACTTGTGTTGTGCGCACTAGACCAACGCTTAGTCAGTATACGGCAAGCTAATTTCAGTGTAGAAATGGAAAAAATTTCAGATAAGTTCTAAAAAATATTACTCAAACTAATTACGAAAATAATCCTATAACGTACCAACGACTATTACATCAGAAGAAAGGTCCGCGACGGCGATGTTTTGGTAAACTATCGACTGAGGTGAGAAAATTAACTACAGATTTTACGTTTGATGAAAATCGGCTAAGAGGCAAATGAAAAACCTCTTATTACGTGTATTTAATTGAAGCCACCCTAATATCAGAAATCTTACCTTGGAAGTGCCAGTCCGTACTACCCATCTAACCATTTAAATTTAAGAAGAATTACACAACTCTAATGTTTACTATGGAAGAATCCCTAGCTAACAGTGTGAAAAGTAATGACAATGGCAGATAAAGTGTCAAACGAACCAGATAGCACAACTCATCTAAATGTTCTCAGGATCTCAGACTAGTATGTAGAAAACAAGTAATGAAAATAGAAGCATCACGCGAGAACTCCAACAATATACTAAAGAAATAGAAAGAGAGGTATTATCTACGTGAAAGACTATGACACTTGGCGTAGACGCAAATTAAGGGAAAGAAACTCATGCTAAGTCTCTAACTATAACGCCACAAACGCCCAGCCGAGAATTATTTGATAAGCAGCAAGGATTGCGTGCCACACCTTCGTGAGGAAGTGGCGGACTGCTGTTCAGGCTAAGCGAGGAATATCGGAACAAAGCATCAACGAAGTCAAAACAGTCGCTAGTGGATGTAGATGAGAGAAAAAACTGAGTATCGAGAAAATGATTTCCGTAACTTGCAGATGACTGATGAGGGTGGAATAGTAGAATTAACCAGGCCACTGGAATGGTCCTAAGCAATGGTTTTACCGATGTAGAGCTCGTGGAAATAAAGTTGTTAAAATTATTCAACACTTGACCGCAACGTGAACCACTACGGAAGGGATTTTCATCATGCTGCTGTCCGACTACTATTGATAAACTCAATTTCATAATTACTTAATTAGGCCAAATGAAGGCATGATCCAGTTAGGGTTAGCTATTTTCACAATTGTTTACTACAACTGACTTTCAATTTGAGTTAAATATTGAACTCCAGTTTAACCAATTACGGTCAAAGTGTAAATATTGTTCGCCACAGGGCACAAAGAAACCAGAATTGAAGCTATGAGAAGTAGTTGCTTGACTCCACACCCGGATGCCAGTTTGCTATTAATTGATTTTAAGCATTGAAACGTCGCAGCTGCGCACGATTGCATTGAGACATTCAACAGATAATAACATTGACCACGTTTCAACAAATCTTGAACAATGGCGTACAAAATTGCGAAGCAATTAGGTCACGTCTTGTTTATAATTCCTCATAAATCCCACGAGCGGTATCCTTAATGATGATATGAACAGCACTCCAGTAAAACGAGCAAAGCTTCGAGACAGAGATTATCAGTAAAGAAGACGTGCGTAAAGTTGAGAGCAAGAAACTTGTGAAGTGGACGTGTGGGTCACACACCTCCGTGAGCGCCGCCGCAGGGTTCACGTGTGAGAGGCGCTGTCCCGCGCGACGCTTCTGATCGATACACTCCGCTCACTCGCCTTTAAGGCCCGCACTTCACCGAAAGATCTTCACTTTGCGAGCGCAGATTTTCGTATCTCCGTGAAATTCACGTTAACCAAATAATGGCTCTCAGTCAGGAAAGATTTTTTTCAAATTTCAATGGAAATAATACCCATCGATGCGCACAAAGTCAAAGTGAACATAGTATTCTTCGGAATGCAGTTCTAACATTTTAGGTAATATCACAAATCAATTTCGAATACATGAATAAATTAATTACACTTGTTCTGTGACAGGAGCTGTTTGCTTATAGAGGTTTCGGTAACTGACTTCACTCAAACTTTAATCCCAAAAGGAAAAACACAGAACTGATCAAGCATCAAATTGCAAAAACTTTGAGTTGCAAGTTATGGTAGCAAAAATTTAAATTTCTTGTATTAGAATATCACCAATGGCGACACAGATGTTAATTGTATCCTACTGCTTCATAGCGATGTTAAACTCCCCATTGTTAATAACCTCATTCAATACGAACCACTTTTGTCCGTACGCACCACGGTGTGCAGCCTAGCAATAAGAGGACGCAGCGCAGACGAGAACAGGCCCTAAGTTACCCCACCACACTTCCTCGCTGTCATCGGCACACTGAGATGGTGAAGTTCGGCGGCGCACCCGACGGTCGACCGACCCGACTGTGAAGCGTTGCTACTCCGACCTGGGACTCAACATGTGAATGCTCTTCGGTCCCATGTCCGCCGTCTCAGATCGACTGGACATAGCGTACAGACTGATCATAAAATTTTTAAATTGACTCAAGCATAGAAGTAATACAAACTTTCTCTTTATTAGGGAAGAAATTAAAAACTAGAACACTGTTAGTTTTCGGTGTTTTCAGCTAAAACAAATTTTTCTTAATCTTGCAGAATCAAGCCCCAGGAACCTCTCAAAACTTCATGAAAATTACTTAGAGCAGAGATTCGATTCAGAATGTTACGCACAAACACAAAACACGTCGCCTGATTTTGCCGTCCCTGCGAGTTTTATGCCGCCTTCAGTCTGGTGCAACAAATGTTCGAACACACGGATGTTTGAGTAAAAATATCAGGTGTGGGAAACAATGAATATTTAAAAGGGTGAATGTGAATTATCGTTATTTCATTCACAGAAACTCTCTAGCCCAACAAATGCAATGAAACAAGAAAGAAAGGAAAAGACTTTTTGTTTTGAACTTCTGGAAACAAAGAATCTTTGCACATGGTGTCTTCTCACACAGTTTACCCCGCTCATTGAAACAAAAAATTAGCAATAAAGAGGAAGAGACAATAAAGAAAAGGTTGGGAAGAAAGCATGGAGACCGAAAGAAGTGAAGTGGGCACGCGAGATAGACTTCCCAAAAGCATATCTATACCTGAGTGACCCAATCCAAGGGGCACCAGGTCCTATGGCAAAGGAAAGACGAACACACAACCCCAAACCTATCCCCTTATGTTCCTTAAGGGGATAAAATGTTTCACAGAATTGGCTTTTCGGGATTTCTTTGCACAAGGGTCTTCAATTGGTATGTAAACAAGCTTAGAAAATTTCAGAGCACAAGAAAATTTTACCGCCGGAACAAGTGGACCTGTCATTACGACAGTGGCCCCAAACATACGGGAAAATCAACAGATGAATGGTTCGCAAATAAGAAAACAAGTGCCTTTCCGTGGCCTAGCCAATCACCTGACCTCAATCCCATTGAAAATCACAACATTGATTCAATTTCAATCTCAATTACTTGACCTCAGTTTCAATGTACGAAACTGCTTTGCACTAAAGGAGTCTAAAGTGCTTTACTGACTTCTGGATCATCTGCATGCAAGAATGGATCAGGATACCACAAACTGAGGGTCAAAAGTTAGTTTCTAGTGACAAATAATAGCGTCAAGAAAGTTTTTGCAAATGAAAATATCGCACCTCAATACTAAAAACTCGTTTTGAGTTTGATCAAAATTTGTTATCCCATGTATTTCTCTGTTTAGTTCATTTATGGGTTGTCAATAAACTTTGTTTAAGTATTCTGGTAAATATATGTTCTCTGCGCTACCTGGGCTCATAACCTGAAACTAGAGTTCAAAATTTTCAAATGACAGCAACAAAAGAGTTGTGCAAATACTTAAGCTAGGCACGATTTATGAGTACTTAAAGTTACAAGCTTTTGCCAATCTTAAATTACTTGCCCACTAAAGAATTAATTTACAAAATTTAATTCCCAGAAGATGCTAGTAGAAAACGGAGCATTGAAGTAGACATTTATGCTTATGAACCTCTGTTGTAAAAATAACTATGTCTTTAATGCGATTGATTCGTAACACTATCGATACGACCCTACGCATATTTGATTTCAATGCAATCATTTAAGTTCGAAGGATACTATCAAGTGAACAAATTGTCGCAAATCCAGCCTTGCTCCTTACCAGAGTCCCGTGCAAGACAACCCATATCTTGCACACTTAGGGACTAGGTCAGCTTTATATCACACTGGCCTAAAAAAGTAAGAACGCTGCCTATTTATGACATGCGGGGCAAGGGTGGGAGTGCTTCACTTTCCTGGCGACATTGATAATCTTGGACATGCTTAATATGTTCGTTTATCTTCACGAGCGAATCCGAAGCCTCAGCTACGGATCCGATCGAAGTTGAGGAGGGACCTTCGCGGGTTGCTTCCTCAGATGAAAACGAGAAGGGGTCCGGGGCGCATGACTCCAAATGTGCTCTGAGCTATACCGGTCCCGCTTCAGGGACGTTTAAATCCCTGACAGCCGGCTTTTTGTGAAGAGATGTTCACCGGAACATGATCTTCGAAGACTTTACAAACGTCGTGTCGAGGTGAGCATTTCTATCCTTTTTACCTGTCTTGTCATAAATTTGTTATTTGCAGCGTGTACTGGCCCTTTCGGGGTGTCAGCTAAAGACTATGTTTTCTGTGCCAGTTAGTTCTGGAAGTTTCTCGCCGCAAAAGCGGGTAGGCGAGACAAAATAGAGAAATAGAAAATTTTGAGTCAACAGCGTCAGCTAATTTTCGTTCCACATGATGATAAAGCTCCATCCAAATTGGGGAATCTTTAAATATATTTTTAAATTGAAACGCCAATGAGGTTTGATTATATTTCAAGTGCGAGAAACTTCATGCCGACATTTACGTCTGAAAATTTACTAGCGATCGTTTGGGTAACATGTATAAATTCCACGGAACACTCAAGTCATTGTACTCAATTTTTTGTTTGCCCATAGTTTCACGGCACACATAGCTTCAAGTTTTTAATCGCCTTTGGAAAGAAAATTTTCACCTGGAAAAATCTGATAAATTGTAATTTTAAAATTATTTCCAGATACTCCTCCATTCCACGCTCAGCAAAATAAACTAATTCAGAGTAGTAGTTTTCCGAGCCTGTTCCACTCAAATCACACCAATGATTATGTAATCTCCTTCACTATTACTATTTTCTGAAATATACGTTTCATTTTCATACGAATTTTTCACAACTTTTCATAGTATTCACAACGCTGAACTCGACAGCAGAGGTCATCTACATCGATGTATTAACTTGTCAGTGTCCCTTTTTTGATAGGTTTCGTTTCGGACTAGTTTCATCATCGCTCACTGAAAAGACAAATAAATGATGAGTTAACTCGTCCTTGCCAAATTAGGCATTACAAATTTTCTCAGTTGTAAGTGTTGAGGCTCACATGCTGGCTTATCGAACATTTTTCAACAAGAACTATACAGTCAACATTCACCAGGAAAATGAAAAAAACGTAGAGGTGCAAATTATCTTTATCTAAAAATAACGTTTGTTGTAAATGTGCACTCTAGTTACAAATATATATCATTTCTATAGAATGATCTCATACAGGGTATATACTAAGCGAAAGCCAAGGCTACGGATTGGACGATGTAGCGTCTCAAGGAGCGCGCGAAGTTCAAGACTTTGGAGCGAGCTTGGAGAGCTCGGAGTACGGGGAGGCTGAAGCGCGGCAGGGAGGCCTACCGCCTGCAGCTAAAGGAGGAGAGTTAAGTTGACGCTACGAACAGCAAAAGCACGAATCCACAAAAATAAATTAGAATTAATGGTAATGAATAGTGTTTATCAGTTGAGCTCAACATTGAAGAAAAGAAGAAACTACGAAACTAATTCATGAGGCCAACCGTAATAAGTATATCTGGTTTGCAATGCCAGGGGTATTTAAAATACCTTTTCAAATACTTATACTAAAAGGTAACTCTATACTATATAAATTATCACAGCTGATGAAACTTTACTGAAACATAAAGTAGCATCAAATTTCTCAATCTTGGGTAAAATTTCCCTAAAACAAAACTTGCGACAGTGTGCATGAAAACAAACTTCCGTTCATTCTATGGTAAATCAGTACTACATCCCCGAGAACAATCCATTTTTTTGCTATACTTGCTAGACTTCTACGCTTAACTTACCAACACATAAATACTACACATTTCAAACTTGCTAGTTCATGAACTTTGCGATAAACCATTTCTGAATAATTCAACTTCTTCCTAGTTTTGATTGAAATGTCAATACAACTACTTAGTCACTTAAAAAGAAAAAACTCAAGGGCAGTCAAACTCCCCAATCATATTTTTGCAGACAAGGACGTAGAAATAAAGATTCTCATTAGTGTATGGAGTTAAATGGTGGCCAAATTAAAACGTAGGCAGCCTTTCTGAAGTGTGGCTTTTTACAGTATGGGATTCCTAAGGGATTGACATTCCTTGTCACAAGATTGCTGAAGAGCAATATTTAGTCGTTACATTCGTGTCTGTGCAACATAGCGACTTCCTCATAGTTGGAGAATGCATTTTCATTATTCGTGGTGAAAATTAGATTATTAGATTATTAGTTAGTTTAAGCCTCCCTATCCGCAACAAATGCGATCCAAAGAGAGGAAGATAGAAGGCACCATTTAGTATGGAGTTAAGGAAACGCGGAATCTATGCAGAAAAAGCACAGAAACAGAAAGTTGAGAGAGAAGTTCATGAAAAAAGATCAAAGTTGAAAAGAAAGTAATAGGTGCTGAAAAACAGGACAGCAGTAAACCGAACAAAAGACGGTCCTTAACATAACAAAAACATTTTATTTCAACAGAAAGAAGGCCTACCTAACTCTGAGCTCGGGTCCTCACATTTTCCACCTGGGAGCGCTAATTCCCATAGATAGTGGTGAAAATCATATCCAGCGAAAACTTACTGTTTCACATGGTATTGACACCCGTTTTAAAATTGTGACAATTAAAATTGCTTACTAGTAATACCAAATTTTACATCAATGGATCTTTTAAATAGTACACAAGATAGACTAGCAGGTTTCTTTAAATGCCTTAAGACTAACAAAGTAAACTTATCACAAAAATTTAATTCGGACCTGCCATATTGTAAGTACTCTTTGCTAGTAAAACGCGCTATTTTCTGAATGTTCAATAATTTACGCGAAACCGAAAGTTTTCAGGAACAGACATCAATTATACTTTCGCAGAAATAATGCAGATGTTTACTGCACTAAGGAAACTTCGAGCAATTAGTGAATTAGTGATTAGAGCAATTAGTGATTCGCTACTATGTAGCAAATCATTCCAGCGCTGCACTGAAAGCAGATTCCCCAGAGCTGTGCAAACTGAAGAACAGCGTAGAAATTAATACCTGTGAGAGCGGGTTAAACTAAGAGAAAAATTGACGAGCGAATAACTTTTTTCGTTTCCGTTATAATTTATGATGTAGAGGTTACTCGTGCGTTCTCCACGAAGCAAATTACAGATAATGGGATATTTGTAATGTGTGAAATTCGTTGAGAATTAAATGGATCTCCGCATTTTAGGAACGCCACCAGGAAAAAAGTCAACTAAGAAATTGATGGTCCTCCATTAGTAACACCGTCATAGCATTAAAAGTAATACTGAGAATGTAAATCAGAAGCGATTTTATTACACAAAAAGTGAAAGGTTCAAAGTCTACTGACTGGTAAAGGTGCATGATCATTACAGCAAGAAATTCCGTAATCATCACTTAAAGAGAAAAGGTACAGAAATTAGAATGAAATCAACTTTCTGCCGCATGACAAATGGGATAAGGGAAAAGCTCAATAAACGATGTGCCTGATAGGGAAAAAGTACATACAGTAAATATATAAAAACAATGTACTTCTCTGAGCGATTGCTATCTCAGTTAAAAAAGTACCTATAGAATAAGTTGTTCTATTAGGACTTGGAATGAATAACCGCGATAGCATGAGTTAAATAGTGTCTCTGATTTATATCACTTAATAATGAGTATCCACATGCTGATTAAAGATGGTGGAGGTCATGTACAGGCCGTAGACTTTGAGGTAGGCAAGTTATTATAGCTCTGGTTGAAGAAATTATTCACATACATCTCAAGTGCATCGTCATAATATCACACGTTCCAGTTGCTCTAATTTGCTGCAGTTGTATTACTGATCTAATTTTGGCTAGCACATCTGAATAATAACACACTTTCCAGTTGCTGAACACCAACGTGTATAACTGCACTAATTTCTCGCAGATCAGCCCCTGTACAGCAAGGTCCGGTCTCTACAATACGGTTGAGAGTCCTTGTGTTTGCAGCGCTCACCTATATAACTGAAGTATTCTAATACAGCTGGTTGTTGGAAAAAAGCAAATAAGTGATACCAGATTTTCCTTAACTGTTTTTTCTAAACTATTTTTCAATTTTTAAAATTAAATTTTAATCAATCCACGTTATCTCGCCCTCCATTTGAATGGATGGGTCAAAGTCTATCAAAATACAACACATCAAAATTACAGCGAGTTATTTTAAAGGCTTTCGAATGCATTAACACGTTTCCTGCGAAGTGACCCACCGGTGGTCACTAAGGTAATTTTCATAAGCACTATGAAAATTGCTGACCGAACTGCAGCCACTAACTCATTTTTTATTACTACTCAACGAAAGCTAAATGGAGGTCCGATCCAGTTAATGTTTGGTATTTTCAAAGTTGATTCTCACAGTTGACTTTAAATTTGAATTGAATATTGAACTTCAGTTTAACCCATCGCAGTTAACGTGTTAAAACTTTTTAGCACATCATTGGAGAAATTTATCAATATGGAAAACGTTAAGCAAGGAGCGAGCCTGTAAATAACTTTAGATTCAACGAGCAATGGCAGTAGTAGTACACAGTCGATCAGACGTTGATGCACGATACAAAATGCGTCGAAAACTCTCCATCTACACGAAAATTCACTGTAAAAATATCAAAGGGAAAGAAATGAAATACTGAACATGGAACTATACAGCAATGTAGACTCAGTCTACCTGAAAAATTTACATCCCTGTGCAAATCTCAAGAACAACCTCAGCCGATATCTATGGATCAGAGTGAACTGCGCGTGGTGCTCGTTCCTCGCTTTCTTATCCCGCAAAACTTCAGCGATATTGCATGATATGTTGAACGATACTTAGCTTTACTTGCCGATATGATTGTTAATGTAACATTGAATGACTTATACACTAAAATACAAGTTTGACTGTGAAGTTAGAGATAAGAAGGTTGAATAATTACTAGCACAAAAAGCAAGTATATCGCCCTGACCAAGAAACAGTATTTATAAAATGATGAGGGACGAAGCATCTACAGTAGTTGTGATCATTTATGAAAAATAAGAAAGTAAAATTTTTAAAGTTAGGAAACACACAAAGGGCTAAAAAATGAAGGTATTCATCGGTTAAAGAATGTGTTTACCAGTGAATTCCCCTCAACCTGAGGGAGAAAGATACAGGATTGATTTTACAACTTTCAGCGCAAATTCAATGAGCAGCTTTTCACCATGAAATGTTAGCCGTTAACATGAGTTATTCAAGATGAGCCAAGAGCTCTCAATCGGGAAATGTAAAATTACTTCAATGCAAGATTAGATTTATGAAAGTAAATACCTCATCAAAATAGTGGAGGGGAAAAGACTGCGACAAGATAAAAAGTAAAACTCGAGGAAACTACAAAACAAAAGGTAAAGAGTAATGGGAAAATTAAAAGTACACATACACTAAAAGCACTCAGTCCACGTCATAACCTAGCAACACTGTTGAAATGGCAGAGCAACGGTTCGCAAGCGAAACTTTAGGGTAGCGTAGAAGTTCACGTACGCCGGCACCAGGATAGAACGAGTATTAGCGAAGAACTCTCACAAAAACCTCATGATAATCGCTTAGAAAGCGTACATTACTGGTAACGGAACAAATATTGTTGATAATAGCTTGCACATACGAGTAAACAATCTCTATCTACACGAAGAGAGTTTTGCAGTGGCAAGAGCACCTTGAAAGAACGAAAAATTAAAGGGCAAAGTGATCTGCTGAAGTACTGGAAACATTCGCCAAGAGAGGGACGGTGACATTGAACTGCATTTCTTACGAAAGTGAAATAAGTACTAAAGGAAAAGGTTACGCATTCCCATAATAACAAAACAAAACAGACTCCTAGATGAGATGTTGCTGTTTTAGAAATGAATAGCTTGTACACAATAACCAGGCGCCACAACTAGACCACGCCAGAGCATACTGATGAGACGACGCTTCATCAATGCACTTCTCACGACGGAGCTTAGGAAAGCAACATCTCAGAAGCTTCAAGTTCCGTAATTAGTACAATTTACTAGACAACAGTAGTTGATCAGTGACCGGTGACACGAGACAGGTAATAAGTTTGGCACGTTAATTCAAATTCTAAGACACGATGCAGTTTCTTTGACACATGCATCATATAAATTGAGCATGAGCTCATGGAAAGCATTGTTTGTGGCTTTAGTTTAATATTTTTCAGTGTTCTGATCGTCGACGATGTCAGTTGCGGATGAAGAATTAAGAATGACTATTGACGCGCATATCTGTCTCAATTCTAATATGAAAGCATTGCCACAAAAAAGTTTCTTGATGATCATTTTTAATCTGAATGAGTAGCGTAGCGTTTTGAAGACGCTGCCACGAATAGTAGTGTAAGGAATATTATTTTAGCGAACAGTAAAGCAAAAAATTTTGAATGTAAGATTTTTCTTCTAGTACTTGTGCTTGATGAAGCAGAAGACGCAAGCCCATAACAATAACACTATGAGTTACACTTTTAAAATCATAGTACCTGAGATGATGGTACGTCCCATTATACATAGAACAAACTAACATACTTAGTGCATGGAAAAACTGTGGTATGGAAACGAAGTGGATCTTCCACAAACATATTTTAGCAGTGTGATGATGTAATGTTCTGATCTGAATATTGTCATCTTGGAAAATATTACCGCATGAAAACACAGAAGCATCTGACAGGAAACAAAAATCTGCAAGAAGTATATTGTTGCTGTAAGTCAAGATCTACGATTATAATTATCATTCTATGATTTGAATATCAGGTGAAACCTTTGTGTTTCTTGGCAATCTAAAACTAGCCGGTTTGTTGATTTACCATGAACGTTCACTCATTCATCCATTCATTACCGTCAAGTACTTGGAGAATGTTGAAGACAAATTTCAAACTATTGAACCTCCTTTTACTTGAGAGTAAAGCAATTGTTACAATATTTGCTCCTAATGCGAGGATAAATTATTCACACCATTAAGAAAAAATCGCTTTGTCTTTAAGCATGAAAATCAGGGCAGAGACTACAAGCAAATGTTAAACTTTATCAGGGGAGTAAAGAAAGCCTTCCTACCCCCTTCAGGAGCGCTCAATTGCTATGGCGGACTGAAGAGAAACCTTCGGTAAGAGAAACTACTTCGTATGCTTCTTGCTTCCCTTCACACTGCTGATGAAAAACTAAACATATATCTGGAAAATTAATAATGGCAAATGAAATCCATCCATGACTCTAGACATTGAAATGGGGATTTTTTGCAACAATGTCAAAATTACGATTATGGCAGCACATATACGTGACCCGACCAACGCCATTTGAGCTAGGTCAAGTGCCAATCGTGAGCATCCGCCATCTAAAAAGGGGACTAACCCCTGTAACCACTAGGCGAAATCATAAAACCAATGAAATAGTGCACACTGTAAGGTCTGAATTCTGACAACGCATTGCATTTTCATGGCGGAGTACAAGATGAATGATCAACCAGTTCAGAGCAACGAACTCTGCAAGGTGTTCTGAAAAACCTGTCAAGTGCTTCCAACCATAGAAACTAGACCTTAACTAAAAATCTTTTTCACGCGCAAAAATCCCTGAGTATCCCGGTGAGATCCGGTCATTTTAAAATCTATGCAATCTAATTTTTCACGAAATAGAAATTCATTGACTGCATCAAGCTCGTTTCCAGATCTAGAAGGGCAACAATGTTGACCAAATATTTGATGAAGTCATCTCAGCGCACAAGAAGCCCCAAAACCAAGCTTTTCTAAAAGCCAGCATTCGTAGGTAGGAGCTAAGTAGAGGCCGGAGACTTTATAGTCTTTTCTCTTCGCTCGAAGATCCAGAACACGTCCAGCTGCCCCTAGAACGTGGAGGTGCTGGAGGCTGCGCTGGAGGAGCGCCGCACGAGTGGAGCTGTCGTGCTCCCTGCGTCCTGGGGCCGAGGGGTCGACAGAGCGGGCTCTGAGACGCATCGTCGCAGGGGCTGTTCAAGGAGGCCTCCAATTAGTACATAAAAGTTTACGTTTGTTTCTAGAGGGCGAGATGAGAATAGGAAGGGACTTGGCCTTTATTGGACAGCATGAGGAATGCAGGTACAAACGATTGCAACAATGCTCAGCTTTTCATCTGCGGCATCAAACATGTTAGTTGAACCTTGGTTCATAGTTGTAATGAGCTAGGCGTGTTTAAATCTTAATCATGGAAAAAATAAAATTCAGAATATTTACTTGAAAACACAAATAAATTTTTCCCCAGCACCATCATTACCGATAGTCACGTACAACACATGAGCTTATGGCAAGTCAGATCGCGATGCTCATATGGTTTTGCGCAAAACTTCTACTTTGTATCTTCGCCCCAAAAAGCAAAAGAATTATGCTCTTAGTGTCATACTTCAGAAACGTTTAACAAAAGAAAGCATTTTTTTCAATATCTTAACTTAGTGCAAGATAATTAATGAAGTATTTGTATTTGGTTTCTTTGAAAAAATTAGCCTACAAAATGACTTTTACCTTTCCTGCTTAGGCAGAGATTTCAGCAAATAAAGACCTTCACACTGAGACATTTTCAAAATAAATCAGTTGGATAACATTTTTTTACAAAATTTCACTGGAAATATCATTTTAACTCCTTTCTTTCTCCTCATCATGAAAGTAATCCACAAAGCCACACCTCACCTCAACAGCGCTGACGCCCGCAGCAGGTTTGAGCTCCGCTGACTGACGCACCATCAGAAAAGAACCATGGGTTGTGATACGAAAGGATTAAAATATGGAAGTGATTCTCACTGAAAACAACGATGATTCTTGAGGAAATTGTTCATAGAATAAGAAAATGCATCGAAAATAAGTGATTGTTAGGGTAAAGTTATGTAGTTGAACATATGATTTTTCCGTGTAACAAAATCCCAGACGAATGATAACATGCATAAATAATGGCATGCATAAATAATGACATGCATAAATGAATGTACGGGCAAAATAATTTGCTATCTCGACGCAGTAAAAATCATCGTGATCAGCATACAAACGCAACACAAACGCGCTGAATAATGAATGCGATGCTTCAGAACAACCGTACACCTTACAAAACTTTTAATGAAAATAGGAAGAGAACGAAAGAATATGATAAAGAGTTACAAACAGCAGGCTATAGGTCACTATGCTAGTACTAAGTAGCCTAATGATTAAAGGTTGAGTGTTTTTTCATAACAGCTGCTTTCATGACAAATCTAGACAAAGAACTCACTTTGAGAGAGGCCGCAGCTTTAGGAGAGAAGGAAGCACTCTTGGTGACAGAGAAGTCAGAGCGCGATGGGTCGCGTGTGCGTACACCCAGAGTGCGCAAGATGAGAGAAAGCTTGTTCGCGTAGTCCATATGGCCGGAGACGATGTCGGAGAGGTCGAAATTAAACATACGACGGTCGACCCACTTGACAGGCTCAAGTCCAGCGATGTGTAGCTTTGCGGATGAGGTCCGGTACAGGAAGTGAAGCAGCCAGTCCTTCTGGCAATACCCGTTAATGATGCGACCAGACACCACCGAGCTAAATTCCTTCCATTGATCAGGGCTAGCCGAAACGGGAGCGCCAAGCAATATGACATCTTGGATGATGCCTGCGTTATTTTTACGTTGCGCCAGTTCCACAAGGCAGTAATAGATGACTCTGGCACCGAGTGAGTACCCCATGAGGGTGACAGGACGTCGTCCGTGCTCGCGCTGCAGCAGCACGTTCGCAAGTTGGCGTCCCACCTGGGCGGAGCGTCTGCAACAAACGCCCCAAGGATTGTCGATGACGGAAGCAAGAGTTACGAGCGATGCAGGCCACATCACTGCGCTGATGATGCCTGCGAGTACGGTGAACTTGAGAGACTCTTGCACTGCCATGGAGAAGGCAAACTGTAGTATGTAGTCGAGCGTGTGGCCCAGCTCCATTAAGTACATGGACTCGTATCGGAGAGCGTACTGCTCCCTGGAGTGGTAGAGAGTGGCCCAGGGCTCCGTGAACGTGGGCACGTCTTTACTCAGCCAGCCTGACACTGCGATGGTAATATGCAGAGAGTTGCCCACTGTCAAGTCCTCGAATTCAAATTCCTCCACGTCTCCCACCCTCTTTTTCATCTTGAACCCAGTGAGACCAGCACCAGCTGCTCCGAATAGCGAACCTACGACAGCCACTCCTGCTGTCGACGAGAACGCAGTAATCGTACCTGGAAATATGTTATCATTGAGAAAAAAATAATCTGGTGGAAGTAATCAAGAAATGTAGCAGATTTTCAAATTGGATAACGCTTTGCGACCAAAAGAAATGGCTTATCTTAGGGTTTCGCCCAAGCACTCGGTGAACTAAGAATTCTGTGTTCTCGTACGCGAAAAAATTCAAGTCAAAGTATAAATTCCGTAGCCTGACTTGGTTTAAGCAGTGAGTATTGTATAGAGCGGATGTATGGAAATCAAATGTACGAAACGAGCACGTGATTTGAACTAACTAATTCAGAACACCCAGTAAGCACTGTCATGGCTGCGAGCTCACGCACTTGCAAACATGGCAGCAAAGTACGCAGTGGATCCAATTGCAGGTTCAGGCCTCTACTCGCATCTTTTACTTTCAGGAATTAGTACTGCTAACTAAAAAAGACATTCCTTAAGATAGTGGACACTTACCTACTTCTATCTACAGTAAAATCACAGCCGCATCCGTCTGTCACTCAGTCCCATTTTGAAAATATAACATCCAGTCTGTAGCTGAGATGCACAGTTCAATTACTTTGTACTCGTGTTTGGATACACCTAGACACGTGATCTGAGACTGTTTTGTCTGCTCACTTACACAAAGTTTTCACGAAGGAATCGTAGGTCTAGCTTGAAAATACTACCACCTTATTTAATGGTGCCCATGTACTAGTGATGATAATGCAGACCTGCTCCAAATAAGCTGCCAAGTCCTGCGCCTATAAAGGGAGCTGCCAGACCCCCCGTGAGTCCCAGCACAGCGCCGCCTCCCAGAGTCGCGAGGCCGATCATGGTGTAGCGGCGCACTTTGGCCATCTTTTTCGCCTTGATCTGCCTTGCTTCTTCCTCTCTGCCCAGCATGACAGGAATCAGTAACTTAGGAGCATGTGTAATAACGAAATACCTCAACAAGCTTTCCAAAAACTGAAAGGGAGCAGAAAAGACGTGAAATTATCAATTACAACACTAACATGAGCCCTCTGCCATAGTTTTAGCTCCTCTTGTGGGCAACTTTGTCTCGTAAATTTGGTAACATTGCCCGCTACCAGTTTCATTGGGTCATCGGCTGGTCAATACATGGTGGAAGTTTTTCTCTCCCACACTTCTCAAACGAAGAGAAGCTGAGTTCAATTTGTAAAATTAGGACTGCGTCAAGTTCTACCTCGTGAACTCATTTCCCTCATTCATTAAGAAGAGAAGGCCATAAAAATTAAAAAACAATTACTATGTGAAAATAAGTCATTCATTGTACATCTCACTGGATCTAACTCACAAAACCATTTACCCTAAGCCCTCACTTCCCACAATCTATCGAACGAAACGTTAGCGTTCACGCCCATCTCTTTCCATCAATACATTCAAGCCACCATTTATCGTCAAGGCAGGTACTGACTTCATCACTCTCTAACAAGTGGCAGCTCAGCTCAGATATTCACTCCCGATATTGGGAACACTTCAGCAGCACACACTTCACTCTATGTCAGAACTCTTTTAGTGCAGATGTAATACGTCCCTGCCTGTCAGACAGAGTTATTATTTAATCAAACCTTTCACACGTTTAATCAGCAGCACCACGAGGTTCAGAAACGAACATAAAATCCGACTTTTGTACTGACATTCAGAGTGTTGAGAAGCAGAATATCAGAGAATATATTTTACGGCACTTAACCTGTTTCATCAACAAATTCCTGAAACAAAACGGTCAGTACGGATACGCACGCGAAAGAGAACGCTTGCTTCCAATAGATTTTTCATGAAACTATTCTAGATATACAAGCATTCAATAAACAATCAGTCTAAGCCTTAATTATTCGAAGCAAGTTTTTTATTTACGACTCCATTTCTGCGATTGACATCACAGACAAAGCCATTCTAGCTTTCAACAAACGTCGTAATCCGTTTCATGTACGTCAACAAAAATTTTGCACGAAGGCGTTGGCATTAACATCAACTTTTCATCATTGACTGAAGGTTGGTTCCAGCTATCCTTAAACACAACAAAGATTTTCAAAGGCAGGAAAGATCAAGGCACCATTTAATACTGAGTCAAAGGAAACGCGGAATCTATGCACAAGGTGCGTTTCCGTACAGGGTCCTCATCGCATAGTCAGAGGAGCAGATTGATTGACCACAACAAAGATGTTCAAAGAGAGAAAGTATGAAGGCACTATCTAAGATGGAGTTAAGGGAACGTGGAATCTATGCACAAAGAGTGTTACAGCAAAGGATCCCGAGCGCATAGAAATAGTAAGATGAGAAGGAAGGTTATGAAAAATGATAAAAGTCGAAGAAGAAAGTCAGAGGTGCATAAAAACAGGACAGCGGTGAACCGAGAAAATGTTGGTCCTAAACAAAACAAAAAATCTTTCATTTAAAAAAAAAAAAACAACCTAACTCCTAGCTCGGAACTTCATATTTTCCATAGGGGATGCAAACTCCCAAGGATGCAAACTCCCAAGGATTCAAAGTTGTATCTTCCTGAGGGGATCAACTTTTTATCATCTGAGCTATTATGCTCATTGCATCGCTATTACGTACAACGATCATTTTTAAACTGACACCGACATCAAGTCGTCATCGAATCCAGAAAGAAGAAAGAACTGCTACTTGGCGAGTACCTCTTAGAGTATACAAGGGTATAAATTCGATAAGAAACAGAGTATTTTAGAGCTACTCAAAACGATGGGTTTTGAAATATGTCCGTACAGCACCGAATTGAATAACCGTCAGATCCTCTTTATCAGGTTACATTGGTTGAGGAAAACATAAAATAATACGTACTAGCCTTAGACTAGCCTTTCATTTCAGCAGCACGAGTAAAAAATAAAAAGTGAATTTAGTTTTTAAGTGCCTGATCTTTTTGGCGAGCGCCATACTTCTTCCCCTGAATCTGTTCACTGCCTAATTCAAATTACAGCTAATTACACTAGCATCTTATCCAGACAAAAAAAGCGTTCCCTTTATTTCATATACAAAAATAAATAAAGCAGATTAGACTAGATTATAGGTTAGTTTAAGCCTCTCTAACCGCTACAAAAATGAGCGTATCGAAAAGAGGAAGGAGGAAGGCACAATTTAGTATGGATATTAGGGAATGCGGAATCTATGCAGAAGGGGAATAGAAACAGTAAGTTGGGAAAGAAGTTCATGATACAAGATAAAAGTTGAAGAAGAAAGTAGTAGGTGCTGAAAAACAGGACAGCAGTGAACCGAAAAAGGTGGTTCTTAACATAGCAAAAAACATTTTTATTTCAACAAAAAGAAGGCCTACCTAACTCTCAGCTCGAGCCCTCACACATTTCCCCCTGGGAGCGCTAATTCCCATGGAGTCAATAGTTGTATCCCCCTGAGGGGAAAATAAATATAGCATGAAACATTGATAACGTTAAAGTAAGCGACTATGTCGAGACATAAATTCGAGACCGCACTGACGGGGACGACGGCAGGGCGTCCTCGGTGAGGTACTCCAGCACGCTCTCCTCCAGCATCTCCATGAGGTCCAGCGACACCCGCAGCTGGCACGACACGTGGCTGATGAGCACGCGTGTTCGCGCGTCGTAGCTCCCTGCAACACGTGCACAGTGAATACCTTGGCTCCCTGCAACACGTGCACAGTGAATACCTTCACAAAATGTGGCTCCCTGCAACACGTGCACAGTGAATGCCTTCACAACATGTGGCTCCCTGCAACACGTGCACAGTGAATGCCTTCACAACATGTGGCTCCCTGCAACACGTGCACAGTGAATGCTTTCACATGTGGCTCCCTGCAACACGTGCACAGTGAATGCCTTCACAACATGTGGCTCCCTGCAACACGTGCACAGTGAATACTTTCACATGTAGCTCTCTGCAACACGTGTACAGTGAATACTTTCACAACATGTGGCTCCCTGCAACACGATCACAAAGTGTTCTTAAGAGGCATGTTTGGAAATATCGAGTGCAGTACGAAGAAACAAAAAAATACGTGTGATCAACGTAGTGGCATAAGATGTTACTACGAATCTTACTGCAAGTTATTGGATGGCTTCCCCTCCAGATGTAGTAATGTTAGTCGCAGTGCTTGCTGAGAATTTTCATGAACAACATAGTTAAAATATTTCTTGACCACGGTCAGAACTCAATTGAACGGATATGAAAGAAGAACATAAAAAATACCACAAATGGTTGTTGAAGTACTTGAAAATACGTGAAGATTTTAATAAATGAATAGGTTTACTCAGGGGAATCCATGTCGTTTTTAACTAGTTGAACATTTTTGTCACACGTTCAGCAGATTTTGTAAATGACACATTGTAAATCAGAGGTTGATGCGCACCCTGCATTCACTACTAAGAATAGTGAGCTAACGTAGCCGTAAAATGTATCGTAGGCGAACTAAAATTACCTATAAGGCTGAAATTTTTTTGGCACTAAAACTACATCCGAATTAATGCGTTTGATTCTTAAAATGAAAAACAAGGCGAAAACCGCTGTCCGTGTGGTCATCTTTTTTGTCAACAAAATTAACGAAGTCTTAAGGAATAAAATTGTATGTTTTAAACTCAACGGTTCCTCATCAGCAAAGGTTTTGCGATAAAACAAAACAAATATGATCTAATCAAACTACAACACACGAAACGAAACCATAACATACAAAAAAATCACAGATATAAAACTCTTAAAATAATAACAAATGAAAACGCAAACTAATGATTACGGATTCGCGACGAGAAGGGGAAAAGCACGTTGGGTGTCATTTAGTTTAAAAATGTATAGAGACTCAAGGATACGTAAATCAATCATGTGTGGGGCACTTGACAGTATTTCAAAATGGTTCACGGAAACAGGGACGTTGCAGTTTTCAGCGTGGGATCGAACAGAGAACATTGGAGGGGAACCAAGAGGACAGCCGCTTCTACAGCTGCGCCCAGCGTTCTCGGCTACTCTGGACATTAGAGTACGACATGTAGAACCTACGTATTGTGATTCAAAACGTGAACAACTAAACTAGTAAATCAGAGACGAGCACAAAGCAGGAGGCTGTTCATTCTTAAAGGGGAAAAGGGAACCGATTGTGAAATTATTCACAAGAATAGAATGAACTTTGAGTTGTGGTAAAATTTTTTGATTTGGAGTTGAAGCTCCTGATTTAATTTAACCGACTGGTGTCTGAAGTTAGGAAGCATGAGATAAATTTCTGTTGACTACATGATTGAAGTGCAGGAAGTGTGATCATAAATCTTCGACAAAAATTTACCAATTTGTCTATCTACAGTAAATGACGGAAAACCATTCTTAAGAAAAAACTGACGCAAAAAATCGAATTCTCGATGCAAATATTGAAAATTTGAACTAACTCAAACGCTCTATGGATGAGGGTTCGAATGCCACAGAGTTTAAAAGGATTCGCACAAAAACTAAAATAATTAGTACCTTCACGCGACAAAGTTTCCCTCCTATAAACAGAGCAGTGAAAAGAATTATCAACTCTACTGACATTGACGTCCAGAAACGGTGAACGGTTGTTTGATTCATCTTCCTTTGTAGACCTAATATTTAAATGACTGGAATTCAAATAATTAAGGAAAATATCAGCACGAGATCTATCTTTAAATTGTACAAACGTGTCGTCAACATATCTTTTGTAAAACACCGATTAAAAATGATTAGGACACTTTCTTAACCCGTTTTGCTCACGATGGAGAATAAAAATATTGGCAAAAGTTGGGCCAAGGGGGTAAACCCACGCACAATCCGTCAGTCTGCTGGTAGTATTTGTCGTTGAAAATTTAAAAAAACTGCAAACGGAGGTTGTTAGAACTAGCCGTTTGCAATTTTTTCTTTTTCAACAACAAATACACAAGTTTTATTGAAGTAAGATTTCTTTTTCTGGAATAACGAACAAAAACACAGTGCTTTGAAAGGACAACGGTGAGCCTAGAGCTGGGTCCCATGACTTGGGTTGGCAGTGAGATATTTTGTTAGAAGTTAGATAATGGAGATCAAGAGTCTTGCGCTCGTATGTGCGGCCGCTAGAGCGGGAGAACTGTAAAACTTTTCCCCGAGTTTTGAGAAAAAACACAATTAAAAAAATAATCCCTTGAGCAGGAAAAAACACTGATGTATATTTATCAAGTAGATCAGTCGAACCATTATACTTCACAAAAAAAAATGTAAAATGCCCAGAACGTGGTCAGCCACGACTAAAAATCCAACACAAGACACGCGATAAGAACTATTTCGAGTGAGGGACCCAAATTGACATCAATGTGCAATGGGCGCACATCGAAAGATTTAAAAGCAGTGATGACTAAAGTTCGAATGTGGCTACATACAAAACAAGTTACAAAATAATTAGCAGCTTGAATTAGCAGAAATAACCAGTTATTCTCCCCAGTACGATTGAAATGTGGTCGAATTCCATAGAACGGCTAAGGATTAATTTACGAAGGAAAGTTCCAAGCCCCTTTACTGGAGAACTTTCCTCCTCCCAGAGATAGGCCGGATTACTAGACTCTCACAACGACGCCTCCATGGACGAAGTTTTAGAAAAGATGAAAACTTGAATTTCGTTGAATAAAAAATTTTCCTTGAAGCAAAATGAAGAAAGTCATACAATTTAGTATACGTAAACGCTACAGACAATTAATAATTAAAACCATGCTTAAAAAGAGAAGAAATAAAATGACACAAACTCTCCTATCTAAGAAACTGGACACTAAATTCAGTGTATTTTGAGAAGAAACATCAAATTCTAAAGAAATGTTCTATTTTCAACCTTTTCCAATAATAAAATCAACAGTTAATTCTTACTCACCCAAAAGAATTCCTTGGCAGCACGGAAAGAGAAAAATTGTTACTTATACGTTTCAATTTATTGAGTATATCGGTGCATATGCATTACAATACAGCAAACTGCGGCTTGTCAGAGTAAGATATCAGATAAAAAATTGCTTGCCAGCGGTATTCTAATGCATTAGAATACCTTAGACATTAGAATGTAATGCATCAGAATACCGCTGACAAGCCACAGTTTACCCAGTGGAACCTGTTTAACAAGGTAAGGTATACACAACATTTCAGCTCCAGTGGTCGGCCTCACAAGTGATGTCGAAGACAAAACAACACACGCCCTAATATGCACACAAGCTGGCAGATATACATGCAGGAAAGGAACGCCTGTATGCGAGTGGAGCCGAGCGAAGTACAATAAGTACGGGACATTGATTATCAACAATTAATCATAGGTTTGTAAACTTAAGTGCTCTTAGCAAACGCATAAACAGCATTTGCACAAATTATGCACATGTACAGATTAGATTACGATTGAGTTTAAGCCTCCCTAACCTCAACAAAGTTTTCCAAGAACGGTAAGCATGAAGGCACCAATTAAAAAGAAGGTAAAGAAAACGGGAAATCTATACACAAGACGTGTTCTCACAAAAGATCCTCCGCATGTAGAAACAGCAACTGAGGGAGGAACTTTCCGAAACAAGATAAAAGTTGAAGTAGAAAATAATAGGCGCAGAAAAACAAGACAGCATTAAACCGAATCCAAGATGGTCCTGAACCAAGAAAAAAAACATTCTATTCCCACTGAAGGGACGCCTACTCAACTCAGCTCGGTGCCTCACAGTTTCCCCTGAGAACACTAGTTTGACCGTTCCCGTAGGACCTGCAACCCCCTGAGGGGACGCGCAAGGACAACAGATGCGTAACTAAGACACGCATGAGACACACGCACAACAGTCCAGGAGGCGAGACTGACCCCCGTGCACAGCGAGGGTGACGAGGTCCTGCACGAGCGGCACGGCCGAGCGCTGCAGCACGGGCTCCTCCCGCAGCAGCTGGCGGTAGCCCGTCTCGCTGCCGGCCCCGCTGTCGCTCGTCAGCGTCAGCTCCATCACCTCCGCCACCTGCACACGTAATGCTTCTTGTACAAGAGACTGGGTGGGCAACTGAGATTTGGAGTGCAACAGAGATTTGGAGTGCAACAGAGATTTGGAGTGCAACAGAGATTTGGAGTGCAACAGAGATTTGGAGTGCAACAGAGATTTATAGTGCAACAGAGATTTGGAGTGCAACAGAGATTTGGAGTGCAACAGAGATTTGGAGTGCAACAGAGATTTGGAGTGCAACAGAGATTTGGAGTGCAACAGAGATTTGGAGTGTAACAGAGATTTGGAGTGCAACAGAGATTTGGAGTGCAACAGAGATTTGGAGTGCAACAGAGATTTGGAGTGCAACAGAGATTTGGAGTGCAACAGAGATTTGGAGTGCAACAGAGATTCGGAGTGCAACAGAGATTCGGAGTGCAACAGAGATTCGGAGTGCAACAGAGATTCGGAGTGCAACAGAGATTCGGAGTGCAACAGAGATTCGGAGTGCAACAGAGATTTGGAGTGCAACAGAGATTTGGAGTGCAACAGAGATTTGGAGTGCAACAGAGATTTGGAGTGCAACAG